>JAVMSB010000440.1:0-19235 GCA_031761475.1 Penicillium pancosmium | reverse complement strand
TCCCCCACCCCACCCCAGGCCAATCCCAAAACAAACATCTTCTGTTTGTTTGACACTTAGAGCTTTTTCTATCTCTTCATCTTTGTGTCCCGCCTTCAAGATGTCTGCCGTCGACAACCTCGCTGACAACGTGGCCGCTGCCACCATCAACGACACCCCTAACACCAACGGCGCTGCTGCTGCGACCTCGCAGTCTACCGACGCCGCGGCCGCCAGTGCCGATGAGGGTCGTCGTCTGTACATCGGCAACCTCGCTTATGCGACCACCGAGGAGGAGCTCAAGGAGTTCTTCAAAGGTTACACCATGTAAGTTTTGATGGCTGATATTGACTGGAGCTCTCGTGGCCAAGCTGAAGATGCTTCCCTGCTCCTCTCCCCTCCCGTCCTACAGCTACAGCAACTGACTCATAGCTTCCAGCGAGAGCACCTCGATCCCAGTGAACCCCCGCACCAACCGCCCTGTTGGATACGCATTCGTTGACCTTGCCACTGCTGCCGAGGCCACCGCTGCCATCGAGGGACTTTCCGGCAAGGAGATCCTCTCTCGCAAGGTTTCGGTGCAGCTCGCTCGCAAGCCCGAGCCTGCGGAGGCTAAGGAAGGTGCTGCCAGTGGCGGCGAGGGTGCCAGCGGCAACGAGGGTCGCAAGCGCTCTGGTGGCCGTGGCCGTGGCCGCGGTCGCGCTCGTGGCCGTGGTGGCCGTCTTGGTCGTGGACGTGGTGTATGTTTTGACCCCTTTCCCCCCATGTTCCATCCCTACAGATGATCGACAATGACGATACTGACCAATCTTTCTTTCGATTTCACAGGCTCAGGAAGGACAAGAATCTACTGACGCCAACACTGCTGGCCAGGCTCCTCTGACCGAGACTACCAACGAGAACGAGGCTGCTTCCGCCGATGGCGCTAAGCAGGCCAAGACCCCCCGTGCTGCACGTCCCCAGAAGCAGCGTGGTCCCCCCGAGGACGGCATCCCCTCCAAGACCAAGGTCATGGTTGCCAACCTCCCCTATGACCTGACCGAGGACAAGCTCAAGGAGATCTTCGTTGAATACTCCCCTGTGTCTGCCAAGGTCGCCCTTCGCCCCATCCCCCGCTTCATGATCAAGAAACTCCAGGCCCGCAACGAGCGCCGCAAGACCCGTGGCTTCGGTTTCGTCAACCTCTCTACCGAGGAGCTCCAGGCCAAGGCTGTCAGCGAGATGAACGGCAAGGAGATTGACGGTCGTACCATCGCTGTCAAGGTTGCCATCGACAGCCCCGGCAAGGAGGATGATGTCGATGCTGCTGCCGACCAGTTCGAGGAGACCAACCCTTCCACTGAGGAGACCGCTGCCCCGGCTGCCGCGGCTGATTCTACCCCTGCCCCTGCCCCCGCTGAGACCACTGCCTAAATGCAGGCTTAAGGTCCCAAATTCCCACAGATACTGGCTTGCTAATTGGCTTGTTTTTGAGATGGAGCGTTAATCCTGAGATATGGATATGACCACAGTGATTTTCAAGTCATCTGCGAGTATTTCCTTTTGCTCGACAAGTGGTTTGAGAGCGATCTGTGGTGATGAAGAGGGTGTGATGACTTGTTTCTTTTTTATGGATGTCATGGAGAATACGTCCATGGCTGGAGAGCTGTTTCTTTTTTTTTCTTTTGTTGCTTGACGCCTCCATCCTTAACGACCTTTGCCTTCTGTAATGTATCTTAGCACCCATTTAACTAACTGATGACGATCTGGCCCGATCCCACGTATCCACCGTATCTATTGTATTGTGTTGTTGAGTTATCCACGTAGACCGAAACCGGGCCCCAACTCGGGCGATGACGCTAGGCTGGGGCGACCCTTGTCGATCAGCGGCCAAAACATACCAACTTTCCCCATCCCGACTGGAAGAGGTTAAACTACACACACTCTCTCCCTCTCCTCCCACCATCCTATCTATATTATTCCTCTCTCATCAAACCCCCTTTTTCTATACAATTCGGGTGGAGCTACCAACAAACGGGGGGTAAACCACCAAATTCGACATAGACTCCGAAATCAACGTGTGGCCCCGAGTCCCAGGTCCGCTCCGCCTCCTACTAGTACACCCTTGGACCGCCCTGCGTGTCCGTCTCTTCTCTCCCAATTGTCCCATCTTCACACCTTCTATATAACCCACTGCAATGTCTCGCATGTGGGAAGTCGACCCGGAGACGAGGACAAAGGTACGCTCATGAATTCTCTCCTCCCCTCCATTGGCGCCCACCAGGAAGCACACCGCAAAACAGAACAGCGTGATTGACCACTCAATCATCCCAACAGCTCCTCCAAATCTCCAAGACCAACGGAAATGACAGGTGCTGCGATTGCGGAGCGCCTTCACCTCAATGGGTAAGTGAGAAGCCAGCCTTGAGTCCAGCTAGCAAGTTACAACTACGACACCTCCCCCCTCTTGCCCCCCAATCGAAATGAAATTGGCCGCAGCCCTCCCCCTCCATCAACCCCCCAAAATCCCATGCAAAGCAGAACGAACAATAAACTAATCCCATAACTTTTCTTGCCCTACCATAGGCCTCCCCCAAATTCGGAACCTTCATCTGCCTCAACTGTGCAGGCACACACCGCGGGCTCGGTGTACATATCTCCTTCGTCCGCTCAATCACCATGGACGCCTTCAAACACGCAGAAATCCAGCGCATGGAACTAGGAGGCAACGAGCCATGGAAGTCCTTCTACGACGCCCACCCAGTCACCACCTCCGAGGGCCGCACATTCGAAGACTCAACCATCAAGGAGCGTTATGAAGGCGACGCGGGCGAAGAGTGGAAGGAGCGCCTTTCTTGTAAAGTTGAGGGCCGCGAGTATGTCCTCGGTCAGGAGAAGAAGAACAATAATGCCTCGTCGCGGTCTAGTACGCCGATGAGTGCTGCCGGCGCGGGCGCTGGCTCTGGCGCGAGAACAGGCTCGCCTGCTACGTCTATTCGCTCTGATAGTCTGCGCGGTGGTGCGGGTCCGGGTGCGTCCAAAAAGGAGCAGAATGAGGCTTATTTTGCGAAATTGGGTGGTGATAATGCTACTCGCTCGGACGCGCTGCCTCCCTCGCAGGGTGGTAAATTCACTGGATTCGGTGGTGGTGTGCCTCAACCCGCAGCGGGAGACCGTCGGTCTTCACCATTTGGAGGACTTGGAGGTTGGGGTGCCTTTGGCGGAGGTGGTGGTGGAGGAGGTGGAGGGCCGGCCTTGGACGATTTCCAGAAAGATCCCATGGGCAGTATCACCAAGGGTTTTGGCTGGTTCGCGTCGACGGTTGGAAAGGGTGCTAAACAAGTCAACGATTCATACCTCCAACCAACAGCGAAGCAACTCGCCGAGTCGGACTTCGCCGCTCAAGCCCGAGTACAGGCAACCAACTGGGGCCAGAATTTCCAAACCGGAGCTCGCAGTGCAGCGGATCAATTCAACCGTTTCGTCGAGGGCGATGATGGGGGTCATGGTCGTGGAGGTAGCTCCGCTACTCGCTCCAATGTTGATCCTGAGCGTCGCGATTTCTGGGATGACTTTTCTTCTATCGGTGCGCAACAGCAGCAGCAACAGCAAGAGATGTCGGGTCATCAGCGCAGTGGGTCACGGTCTGGCGTTATTGGTACCGCTGCTATGCGGAAGGGTCCTACGCCTACGCCTTCTGCTTTGTCTAATGAGACCACTGCCCCGTCTGGTGTAGAGGGGGCCGAGACGGGTCCCACGAAATCCAAGCCCAAGGAGAAGGATGACTGGGATGAAAACTGGTAATTAGTATTAGTATATATTCGTGTTCCGTCTCATACTAGTAGTACTGGTATGTGCTTATGAAGGCGGGTTTCTAGATGTCATGGCTTTTGTATTTAGTCCTCGTACTACTACCTCTTCTAGTACCTTGAACCCATACTATTCCTAGCTGCATGAAATGAAATGTCTCTCGCATTCTATCGATGAATGGAGACTGAAATTGTGTGATGGTATTGCATTTGCAAATGTAGAACATAGTATTAGATGGAATGTGTTGTACAATGCCTTTCAAGTTGCTATACTAGGCATGGGGAGTGATATCCAATGGCTATGCAAGATGACGATATCAACTCTTAGAAGCCACCTCTCAGCTCCGCAATGACAGCCTTCTGTCTCTGAGAAGACATATTTTCAAATCGATCAACACTCATGACGAACGTGCCCCGACCAGCAGTCAAACTGCGCAGATGCTTCAAGTACCCAACCATCTCCTTCAGAGGCACCTTGGCAGTGATGTTACGTGGACGCGACGTTGAGACGGATACTTCCGCACCAAGAGAGGGGGACTCGAATGGATCCAACGGTGCATATACACGCTTGGGATCGATAGGAGGCAGATCCTCCTGGCCAACGATGGACTCGGTAGGCGACGCATCCGTCGCGGTGAGGGGAACTTCCTCATCCAGGGAAACGATATGACCACCTCGCGAAGAGGAGATATCATGGACGACCGAGCCCAGGCTAGCTTCGTCCACGCTAATAATTACATTCATAACTGGCTCCATCATGACTGTTCCCGGGCCGGCGGGAAGTTCCCGCAGAGCAGCACTCGTAGCTTGTCGTGCTGCGGCGGAGAGCGCAGATGTAGTGGTATCGCTACCGAAGAGATGTTCAGCCGCGTTGATAGTCAGTGTGACTCGGGTGTTGTGCATTGGGAAGGTGAACTGAGGGCCGCGAGCAAGAGCTGCCAGTGCGCCGTTTTGCAGGGCAGTGCGAAGAGTAACCGCATCCATACCTGGAGGTAGGAATGGGCTCGTTTCCTCTTCACCTCTGCCCGCACGCTCTATCTGGAGGCCTGGGGCACGGATGATGATCTGATTGCCTTCAATTGTCTCAGCGAGCAGGGTGTCTTCGTCCGCTGCTTCGGTAATTTCTTCGTCGCCGAACGGCTCCACCATAGCTGTGCAGCCCGCTTTGCCGCGACGACCGGCAATCTCCTTGTCAAAGATCTTGGTTATAGAAGCAGATGCCCCCAGCCCGGACTCGCGGTAACCGATCTCGATGCTTCCCATAGATGCCTTCGCCTTGAGATCATTAATCAGACGATCGCGGGCGATCTCCAGATGCAACTCGCCCATGCCGCTTAAAAGAGTTTGACCGGATTCTTCGTCCACACTGACATGTAGACTTGGATCCTCTCGTAATAGAAGCGCGAGTGATTCCTGCATCTTCTTCTCTTCACTTAAACTATGTGGCTCGACACTGGTGAAGAACACTGGTGGTGGCACATCGATTGGACGCAGCTGAAGACTGGTTAAGGGCTCTGGGGGAGTCGGTTTGTTCCCTGAATAGGTGACGAGGGTATCACCGGTACGAGCATGTTTAAGCCCAACCACGACACCAATGTGGCCGGCAGGGATTGAATCTACCTCTACTGCATCATTGGCGTGCATTTTCAGTAAGCGAGGCGCCCGCTCAGAGAGATGCAAGTTGGTGTTGAAAAGCAGGCTGTTCCGATCAAGAGAGCCCGAGTATACTCGCACGTAAACGAGTACTCCCCGTTTGGGGTCATTGACCACCTTGAATGCCAAGGCACAGCTTTGAAGTTTCCCAATTGCGTCCTTGGGGTTGGTTTGAAGTGCCGCACTCTTCTTCTTTTTCCCTTTGGCAGGTGTAGCGGTCTTCTCACTTTGCTCGACAATCAAATCTCCCGAGAGCAATCTTCTCAATCCCCCCATCACTCCACCTATGCTGACCTCTGGGTCAGGCGCCTCGGGTGGGCTAGGGAGGAGGTTTACCACAGCATCTAGCAGCGGCTGAACACCCATGTTGCGAAAGCTCGCACCAGCGAAGAGGGGAACGATGCGACTTGTAGGGTCAAGAACGCAGCGGCGGAGACTCTCAATGATATCCATCGAAGACACAGCCATATGGTCTTCATCGCACTCAAAGAATTTCTCCACTATGGTCTCGTCTTGCTCGCTGAGAAGTTCAACTAACGCAGTCCGGGCCTTTCTCAGCTCCTGTGCCAAAGCTGGCTCCTCTGCATCGAGCTGTTGGAGATTCATCATCTTTATCGTGCGCCCATCTTCGCCTTCTCTCCATCGAAGACCTTGCAGATTGATAGCGTCCGCGATACCGACAAAAGGACCAGTTCCCGCTTCAAACCAAGGAATATGGCATACTGCTGGATAAACAGACAGGCGGGAGCTGACCTCTCGCACCGTACGACCAAACGCGGCCCCATCACGATCTAGTTTATTCACGTAGATCACTCGAGGAATCCGGTAGGTACTAGCCTGATGCCAGACCTTTTCAGTCTGCGCCTCAACACCAGCCACACCGTCTAGGATACAGACAGCGCCATCGAGAATACGCAGGGACCGCATAACCTCAAAAGTGAAGTCCGCATGGCCTGGCGTGTCAATGAGATTAATTGTATGCGAGACCGCTGACCGCGGTAGAGATTCATCGCGCGGCTTTGACTGAGCTGCCTCACTGCCACCTCCCGGAGGCCAATGGAAGGTGATGGCAGCCGACTGGATGGTGATTCCTCGTGCACGCTCGGCCGGTAAGAAATCTGTGACGGTGGATCCTTCATCAACATCACCGATGCGGCGGGTGAAACCGCTGTAGAAAAGCATGCGCTCCGTCGTTGTAGTCTTTCCGGCATCAATGTGAGCGATGATGCCGATATTGCGTGTCCGGTCCAAGACCTCATCCTGCCACCTAGATAAGGAGGTTGAAAAGCATTGTGCTAAGGTCAGGCGTGGTTTGAAACTCTTGATATCGATAGTGCTCCTCAATGGGCTGACTGGAGTCCTATAAAAACGGGAGCTCATACAACGCACCCCCGATTTGGGGACGCGCAACAACGGAGTTGCGGCCATTTCTCTAAAGAGCGCCCATGCAAGGTCGATTTCGTTAACAGAGATTGAGATACTCTTGTCGATGTACCTGAGAGCTCAAGATGGATCGATTGGATCGACTGGCTCAATTGGCTCGAACCTTGGGAAGGAAAATCGAACGGAGCTGGCAACTTCGGGGCTTGGCGCACGCATTCCATTTCCCTACGTAACTCTGCTAACTCCAACTGCGGTCAACCTCACCTCTCCGCACCTCCTCTTACCTCGCCACAACTCACAACTTGCTTGACTTATTGTATCTCTTTGCTATGCGCTCCATTTAGCGACCTCTCTCCTCTTCATCCCAAATCACGCCAAGGTGAGTTCTTCCTACCACTGCTTTGATCTACCTGGCCGCTATTGTGGGGTCTCCCGACTCCCGAACCCCCAGCCATAATACTGACGCCTGTCCATCACTATCAGCTCCTCTTCCCCTTTGGCCTTCGTGACGATCCCACTTACCTCCAATCCCAACCAAGATGGATTACTCAACCCTCACGAACGATCCGGACCACCCCGCAGAGTCCTCGCCTTGGGGTTCTCCGCGCGCCGACCGAAACACCTTCCCCACCTCCGGCAACAATGACATCCCGTCTTCTCCATTGCCTGGACAGGGACAATCGGTAGAGGGTGCGGGGGGTGACCGCGAGGCTGGCAGTCAATCTCCGGATCTTTCTGCGCAACTCCAAAATGCACAACTGGGCGACCATGACTACCCCGAGCCCCAGTCACCGTTTGCGACTCAGCAATCCCCCAATGCAGACCAGCGGTCTCAGCTCCCCGCACGCTATCAGACTGGAGCACGCCAGAATTCCAGACCTCCAGCACCGGCACCTACATACAAGATTCAGGGAAAGATCACTGGCCTCGAAAGGACCGGCAAGAAGGACCCTATTCTTCGATTTGACGTTCATGTGGGTTGATCCTCTCTACCGGGGCTCGACTAGGGTATGACGGTGCGCTCTGACAATGGCCAACTAACTCCCTTTCTTCAATATAGACGAATATTCCCAAGTTCCGCACGACCCAGTACCGCGATGTTCGCCGGACGCACTCCGAATTCGCCAAACTCGCCGACCATTTAGTCTCGGCTTGCCCGGAAGCTCTTGTCCCGGCTGTACCTCCGCCAGTCACTCCAGCCGGCGCAGGGACCGATGAGGACGAGGTTCGGGTCAAGGCTGCCATGCAGCGGTGGCTCAATATCGTACTTAGCAATGAGGTCCTCATTCAGGACGATGAAATGGTTCTTTTCGTGGAAAGTGATTTCGGCTACAGCCCTGTCCTACGCATGAAACAGCCTGCCACTGGTGTACGGCGTAAGATGCTGAAGCAGTTTGCTCCACCCCCAGATGATACTCCCGAGCTTCAAGGCGCTCGTCCTACTGTCAAAATGTTCTACTTGGGATCAATGGACGCGAGTCATAAGGTTGACCGTGTCGTCAAAGGCCGTCGAGGTATGCTTGTTTCAATGAGTCGACCTATCCCGTGTATATAACTAATTGGCTTATAGGTCTTGGATTGGCCGAGTCTGACTTCGGCGTCAAGATTGGCCAGCTGCACGTTCAGGAAACACACCCAGGCTTGAGCATGGCATACCGCAAGCTGGGCAAAGTAATTCAGACAGTCGGTGACTATCACGCTATCCAGGCGACAGCCGAGGCTACAACACTAGGAGAACCTTTGAGCTACCACTCCTCGGATGCGCTAATCGTCAAGGAGACTCTGACAAACCGACACATTCTGCTGCGCGAACTTCTTCAGGCCCAGCAGAGTGCCCAAAGCAAGCGTGCCGCAGCAGACCGATTGAAGGTCAGCTCTTCTGTTCGCCCGGACAAGGTCGATGAGGCAATTGGCGCCCTGGAGGAGGCTCAGACCCGTGAAGACTACCTGACCAAGCGCACGCACCGCGTGACGACGAATCTGCTCCACGAGAAGCGCCGCTGGTTTGACCGCACCACTGCGGACCTTCTATTCAGTCTGCGAGAGTACACTCTGCGCCAAATTGAGGCAGAGCGACGAACCTTGGCCACTTTGGAGAGTGTCCGACCTGATATTCGTGCTATCGATGCCTCTGGTGGACTGAGTCGACTAGGTCGCGAGGCCCACCCCGCACAGCGCCGACCAAACGCGATCTCGAGCCAGGGTCCTAAGGGCGATGCTTGGAGTGGTGTCCCCCGTCGTCCTGAAAGCATGGGCCGCAGTATGAGCGGCAGCTTCACTGCCCCTTCGATTGCACGGGAGGATGACGATACGATCCACCAGGAGTCTGGACAGGGTCGGGCTCGATCTACCAGCCAAGCTGAGTCGATTGCGGAGGAGGATGATGATCGTCTGGATGCTCGTAACGCTGCCAGCCGGCTGGCCACCAGCACTTTTTAAACTGGACAGGATGCCGAATTGCATCGTGTTTGTTTGTATTCGGCATCGAATGTGTACATGTAGCCTGGGCACGTTCCGTGATTCCCCTTTTGTTGCTTTTATAATTCGTTTCGTCTTTTTTTAGTATTAAATTCGTCCTTCAGATTCCCATGGGTAGTATGTACGAAGATGTTAACAATGCCACATCACTGAAAATCCTTACTCACTTGGTATATTGGATGATGATGGTTTCTATATCCAACTTTTACTCAAGAACTGTCTCGGACACAAACTTGCGAGTCATTCACTGTACTACTACTACTATTGCTGGTAGATTCGAAGTATATTAGTCCACCGTATTAAAATTCAGTATTTCTCCAGCCAGCGAGTAACACATACTCCATCCTCAAAACAACCGTGACGCCTTCGAGCCAGTCCCACCATACTAGTACTAGTATTACCTCTGTCTGTTCACTGAGGCCACTCATCAAACCGCTCTGCACCATCTTCCGGTAGCTCGTACCAGGAAGCCTTCTCCGCCAAAAATATATGAGCGGAGGGGGGCGGAATGAGACCTTTCACATCATCATCCAGCGTACCAGCTGCCACTTCTTCCTCGTCAGGCATCGAGTAAACTTTCATCGAGAGAACCGACCCACACCGAGGACAAAATGTCCGCGAAGCTGTGTCACTCGACTTCCATTCAGTAGGATTGGTCTGCCACTGAATCGAGCCTGTAGGGAATTGCACAAAGGCCAGGTAGGGGGCGCCGGACTGTTTGCGGCATGTAGTGCAGTGGCAGTTGGATAGTCTGGTTGGAGGTACAGAGGTGGTGTACTTGATGTACTTGCATGCGCAACTTCCGGAGGCCATTGTAGTCTGATACTAATTGGAGGGGTTCGAGGATGTTGTCATACGAAAGTTACCCCACTCTAGATGCTGGTGACTTTTATACCCCAAGGCGCTCGTGCCACCGGTTTGCTTGGTGGTGTGATTGGTTCATTTGAAGTCAGTCCAGTACTTGATGTCATTGCGATGGTTCGGGTGGCAGGTAGTATTTTACAGAGAGGCGTTGTTTGGAAGTATTGGGAGAATTAATGTAGTACAGTAGGTTTAAGCTAAGAGATTGCCCGCTGATTCCGATGTTTGAAAAAAGTATGATGCCTTAAAGCTCGGGGATAAATGATTCTATCAAACCCCACCTTTGTGGTCCGACTCGGGCCAAATTGCCTGATTTCAAAGCATGCAGAACATAAATGTAACAACACTCGGATTACTCCTCTTTCGACCTCACAAGTCACAATCTCAAACTTACCACTCGTATCGTATCGTTCGATCTCCCACAACATGGCTCCGAAGGTCTTCCTGTTAGTACCCTTCCACCCCACTAGTAGTCACCCTCAAGCTGATCTGACCCTCTCCACAGCACTGGTGCTACTGGCTATATTGGTGGCGACGGCCTCTATGCTGTCTCCAACGCTCATCCTGACTGGGAGCTCTCAGCTCTCGTTCGTAGCCAGGAAAAGGCCGCTCAACTCAAGGCCAAGTACCCCGATATTCGGGTAGTCCTAGGTGACCTCGATTCGTCTGATGTCATCGAAGAGGAGGTCAAAAATGCAGATATTGTTTTTCGTGAGCATACTACCTATTATCCAGAACTATTATTCAAAAATACATGTTCTTCCTAGCTAACTCTGGCCTAGACTTTGCTGACTGCGATCATGTCGCTGCGGCCAAGGCCATTGCCAAAGGAGCTCAGCACCACACGCCCGAGCGCCCTCTCTGGGTGATTCACACCTCGGGAACCGGCATTTTGACTGTCGAAGATCAGCGAGCTCGAAGCTATGGAATTGAGCGCCCCAAGGAGTATAATGACTGGGAAGGGGTAGCCGAGCTTGTCGATCTTCCCGAAGATGCTTTCCACCGCAACGTGGACGAAATTATTATTGGAATTGGTCGACGGGACCCATTCAGTGCTCGCACTGCTATTGTCTGCCCACCAACGATTTATGGACCTGGTCGTGGCCCCGGTAACACGAAGAGTATACAGGCCTACCTACTAAGTGCCGCAGTGCTCAAACGTGGCAAGGGCTTTCTGGTCGGCAAAGGCGAGAATGTCTGGCATCAGGTTCATGTCCAGGATTTAAGCAACGTCTATCTCGCACTAGGCGATGCCGCAGCTGAAGGTGGCGGCAAGGCTACCTGGAATGAAGAGGGCTATTATTTTGCAGAGAATGGATCCTTTGTTTGGGGCGATATTCAGCGAAAGGTCGCCGAGGAGGCATATGCTCAGAAATTTATCTCCTCGCCCGCTGTTGAGTCTCTGGATGAGAAACAGACTACTGAAATATTGTCTGTGGGACTTTACGCTTGGGGATCTAACTCTCGCGGACGTGCCCTTCGCGCGCGGAATCTTTTTGGCTGGGAGCCTAAGCAGCCAAATCTGATTGATTTGATCCCGGAAATTGTGTCGCTGGAGGCGAAGGGACTTGGTCTCTAAGAGATGTCCTTATCCATGGATTGAGTGGAAGAAGTGTGGCATTTCGGGTGAATAAAGGAGATATCACTTAATCCATGCACCTGCCGGCACTGGCAAAGCCAGAGGCTATCATCCAGGCATTCCAATATCAGTTTTGGTCAATATTTCAATGATGCATCCTATCATTCTTTCATTCTTATGTTATCTACACCCGCCGCCCATCGAGTCCTCATTGATCTACGAACGATGTGATAGCTTGCAGGCTACGACACAGATAATATTCACATATTTCCGAGTGCGTGAAAGAGAAAGAATTCACCAGAACCAGTGAATTAAGATTTCTTTTGTAACTGAGCACAAGAGTAGTCAATTGAGATGGTAATTTGTAGTACTACTAAACTACATAGTTCCGGCGGTCTGGTGACTTGGTTACCTGATTCGCCGCCTCAGGCAGCATTTTAGCCCCATCTTTGCTGCTCCAAGCTTCACTGCCATCATTCACTCCATCCTCTACCTCTGCCTTCACTGCCCTCACTGCCTATCCCCCTCAGCCACCGGAGGATACGGCATTCTAGTCGGTATGGCACTTCTTATTCTTCTTCGCTACACACGCGTTCTATCGCCACCTGTTCCCAATTGCTGACAATCGCCCTACCGCGTTTCTTTCAGCATCAAATCCATGACTTAAGATCATTCCCTATCCCCAGTAACTTCTGCCTTTTCCAAGCCGGCTACCCAACGGTCGTTCAGACCGCCATGGCCCCCGGTCAGGGTGGCAACAAGCGCAAGCGCGGTGAGCGCTCCTACTCCGGTGACTCGACGAGCAACGACGCCTCGCGACCTTCTCCTCATCGCCCCGGCACTCTCAACATGGCGCATCACCCTTCGCCCCATGGGTATCAAGCCAGTCCACCACGAGAGCCTCATGACATGCGCGACCGGTCCCGTCGCCAATCGTATCGTGGAAACGGGGGACGAAACAACTTCCGCCGCGGGTCTTATGAACAACAGCAGAATTTTTCTAGTTCGCAGCAGAAAGAACCAAACGCAATGTCTCCACCGCCGCCGACACAACCTCGAGAGGCCACCGAGCACGCGCATGCATCCGAAGAGCCTTTGTCGCAACCTACGCCAACCCCCGCACCCAGCACCCCTGCCTCGCAGCCTCAGCAACGACCTCCCTCGAGAGCCAATTCAGATGCCGTTCCAACCAAAGTCACCGGACCGCCTCCGCCCTACGATTATGAGTATGTTACGGATAGTTTAGTTGAGGAGTGGTCCTCGGGAGGGAAAGAAAAGCTTGTCGAACAAGGACGTGCCGCTCTCTCGCAACAGGACCTTCCCCGCTTGGCATCGGTCTACCAGGAACTTATTCGATCCGCAATCTATGGAAGACTTGTGCCATCCGGAGCAGGAAGTGCCGTGAAAGAGATAATTGGAGAGGAAGCTGCATCTCGAGATGAGGACATGGAAGGTGCCGGATCGACGGCCTCGACCGCTGAGCTGGACTCGCGTTCTTTGTTCCTTGACACGCTTTCAATCGTGACCGATACCGACACTTCTAACCCAACACTCAAACCCCTCGTTTTTGCAACCGCAATTTCTCCGAATCTCATGCGCCTCCAGCTCGAGACGCCCCTCTTGCAATCGCTGGGTTTGGTTCGTGAAACCTTCGCGCGCATGGGGATTCGCAAACAGACCAATCTCCTTTACCGCCAATCAAACTACAACCTTCTCCGAGAAGAATCCGAAGGCTATTCAAAGCTTCTCACAGAACTGTTCACTACCAGCAACAATGAGCCACCGTCGAGTGAAGTGGTCGAAGATACATTTGAGAAGGTGAAGGGTATGATTGGCGCTTTTGATATGGATGTCGGTCGAGTTTTGGATGTGACACTCGATGTGTTTGCCGCGGTCCTTGTCAAACAGTATCGTTTCTTCGTCAAGCTCCTCCGAGCCAGTTCTTGGTGGCCAAAGGAGGGCCAGTCTCCTAATGGCGAGCATTCCCAACGTGCTTCAGGGCTACCTAGCTGGGCACTTCCCGGATCATCAGGATGGGTCACAACTGACGAAGAGCGCGCAAACATTGTACTATCGAATGAGCATCGTGATCGAGAATTTTGGGATCGTGTAAGGCAGGTGGGCCTCCAAGCTTTCTTCGAGATCGGCCGCAAGCCTATGTCTGAGGAGGAAAAACAAAACGCACTCCCGGCGGCCAACGGTGCTGCCGAGGAAGATGCCACACGATCCTGGATTGAAGAAACAGGAACACTGCCACCTATGGGCAATAGGGTTGCCGCGCAGCTCCTTGGCTTCAAATTACGGTTCTACGCCTCTACAGCTCGAAGCAAGTCGGACACTTTGCCAGATAACCTCATCTATCTAGCTGCTCTTCTCATTAAAGTAGGCTTCATCTCTCTCCGTGACCTCTATGCTCATCTCTGGAGACCCGATGAATCTATGGATGAACTGAAGACAGAGAAAATGACCGAGAAAGCAGACAGAGAGAAGGCTGCTCGTCCTGGAGGTGGATCCAACGCTCTAATGATGGCCGGTGCCCTGTCAGATGACACGGTTCCTATTCCCCGACTCCGAGATATGGACTCCCGATTGGCCACTCCAGGAAAGGAACAGGATTCTGACAAGCAGACCACCCCAAAGCCCGAAGACGAATTGCCGGACCCTTCAGACCAAAAGGTTCTGTTGCTTAAAAGTCTTCTCGCAATCGGCGCTATTCCTGAGTCATTGTTTATTATCAGCAAGTTCCCTTGGCTAATGGATGGCTATCCCGAACTTCCTGGATACATTCATCGTATTCTCCACCATTCGTTGGACAAGGTTTACACCCGACTTCGGCCTCTTTCAAAGAAACACGACCTCCCCGGCGAGCACCAAATACTGAGCACTGATCAGACTGGTGTTGCCAAGGGCAATCTCCGACTCGCACAACCCCCCGCTCGTCGAATCCTGCGATGGGCACAACTCGATGCAGCGGACACGAATGAAGGCACTGACTACCGATTCTACTGGGATGATTGGGCCGATGATGTACCAATATGCCAGTCTGTTGACGATGTCTTTGCCTTGTGCTCGTCATTCCTCAATTTATCTGGCCACAAGATCGGTCAAGACCCAGTCTTGCTCACCAAAATTGCAAGAATTGGAAAGGATAGTCTTGCTAAAGACAACTCCGACGCAAATAGAATACGCTGGCGCGATCTTTGCAAGCGTCTTCTGCTACCAGCCGTCAGTTTGACCAAGGCGAACCCTGGTGTTGTCAATGAAGTGTTCGGTCTTGTCAGTTTTTTCTCTCGCGATGTTCGCTACAACATGTACGCCGAGTGGAATTATGGACAGACATCTCGACTTCCAGATATCAAGTCTGCTTTCGACCAAGCAAGAGCAGAAACCAAAGACACCCTCAAGCGTCTCAGCAAGACTAATACTCGACCAATGGCCCGTGCTTTGGCTAAGATCGCCTACGCCAACCCGGGTGTTGTCATTAATGTTGCCGTTAGTCAAATTGAGTCTTATGAAAACCTGATCGAAGTTGTTGTCGAGTGTGCGCGCTATTTCACTGACCTGGCTTACGACATCCTGACCTGGTCACTCATCAATTCACTTGGCCAGAAAGGAAGAAGCCGCGTGCAAGAAGGTGGTTTGCTCACTAGCCGATGGCTTAACGCGTTGTCAAACTTTGCTGGTCGAACTTTCAAACGATACTCCGTCATGGATCCTGCCCCCTTGCTACAATATGTGGTTGAACAACTTCGTCATAACAATTCAACGGACCTTATTGTTCTGGAGCAAATGATCAGCTCCATGGCGGGTATCATCACAGATACCAACTTTAACGAAGCCCAGATCCACGCCATGACTGGTGGCGAGATCCTTCAAGCACAGACAATCTTGCAACTTTTGGATAAACGACACGATTCAAAGCTGACCTCAAAACGGCTTTTGAAGTCACTCACCCACACTCGCCTCGCCGGTCAACTGCTGGTCGCAATTGCGCAAGAGCGGTTTACATGTGTCTTTAACGAGTCATCATCAGAACTGAAGCTTCTCGGCAATATCTTTGACGAAATCCACCGTATCCTCACTCAATACCTCGATTTCCTCCTCTCAAACCTGTCCGTTGACGAGTTTGACTCCTTTGTTCCTGGCTTCGCTTCCCTGATCCAAGACTTCGGCATTCAACCCGAAATCGCTTTCTGGATTCGGCGCGTCAGTGTGTCTCGGAAGATCGCCGATTTCGAGAACTCCAAGGCGGAGCTGGAGTCTTCAAGCAAGGACACTGCAGAGGTCTCGACACCTGCGTCCAATGGTGAAGCTAAGATGGATATCAATGAGGATGGAGAAATTCTAGTCAAGGAAGGCGAGACTATGGACATCGATGCAGATGAACAGTCTACACCTGCTCCGCCTATGGTACCACCTATGCCGCTGGCTGCTAATCCCGTCATGCAAGATTTGATTGATAATGTCAAGTCTTCTTTGCCAGCCGAGTCATGGGAAACAGTCGGTGCCTACTTCTATGCGACATTCTGGCAACTTTCCCCTCACGATATGCACATGCCTCAGAAGTCATACGAGGAAGAGATCAATAGATTGAAGAAGAAGGTGCCGCGCATCGACCGTTCTGATGTCATGGCTGTCGTTCAACGAAAGGAGTGGGAGAAGAAACAAATCACCAATTTGCAGGAGCGCTTATTGGCAGAAAATAAGCATCATGTCAAAAGCTATCAACAGACACGCAGTAGACTGCAATCCGAAAAGGATCGATGGTTCGGTGGCATGCGTCGCAAACATGATGCGCTGAATATAGCATTGCTAGAGCAGTGCTTTGTTCCCCGACTGCTTTTGTCTCCTATCGACGCTTTCTTCTGTTTCAAGATGTTGAAGTTCCTGCACAGCGCTGGAACCCCCAACGTCCGTACAGTCGGTCTTATTGATCAACTGTTCCGGGAACAACGCCTGACCTCGCTCATCTTCATGTGTACCTCAAAGGAAGCCGATAACCTTGGACTTTTCTTGAATGAGATCTTACGGGACCTTGCTCGTTGGCATGCCGACAAGGCTGTATATGAGAAGGAAGCATTCGGTTCCAAGAGGGATCTTCCTGGTTTTGCGAAAAACGTTGATCCGGAGGGAGTCCCGGGCGCGTTCTTGGAATTTGAGGATTTCCGTCGTCTTCTTTACAAGTGGCACCGATTGTTTTCCAGTGCCCTGAAGACTTGTCTCAATGGAGGCGAATACATGCACATTCGGAATGCCATCAGTATTCTCAAAGCAGTTGTTCAGCATTTTCCCGCCGTGAACTGGATTGGTCGTGAGATGCGCGCCTGCGTCGACACGCTCAGCAAGGAGGATGAACGAGATGATGTCAAGATCCCCGCTGCTTCCCTCATCGGTGATCTCAATCGACGAGAGAAGAATTGGATGCTGCCTCAGGCTTTCAACCTGATCAAACACCCTGATGGTGGCCAGCCGAACACTGGATCTCATCCTCCAGCCGATCATTTCGACAAGGCCGGTACTCCTGGCTCACAATCGCCCGCCCTGAATGCCACTGCACCTGAGTTCAAGCCCGGCACCCAAGAGTAAGTCGCCAATCCAATATAACAGCAAGCAAGCAACACTGACCCTTCCCTCAGCACCGCCATCGCTACCAAGCAAGAATCCGCCACAGGTGAAGTTGAAGATGGTGAGATAGACGATACCAAGATGACCGATGCTACTGCTGCCAAGGCGGATGAATCCCAGCCCACCACCAAATCTTCTACGGATATCGCTGCCATGGATACGAGTGCAGATACTCTGGATCGCCCTGCAGATCGTGAACAGGGAACTCGAGCCCGGTCTCGCACAGGACGCCAGCCTGATATTCCGAAACGGCCGGAGCCTGCGATGAACCCGCGTGACGTGGCTCGTCTTCCTCGACATACCGAAGGTCGACTTCCTCCACGTCCCGACTTAATGGATGACCGACGGGGCAGGCACCCTGAATTCAACACTCGCAACCGACAGGGAGCCGGTGCGGATCAAACTCGCTCTTTTGATGGCCCTGGTGCTACAGATCCCCGCGGTCATGGACGTGACCGTGAATTTGGAATGCGACCTCCCGTAGACGACCCCATGCGTGGACCACCATATCGTGATGGTCGCCCTCCACGCGACGCAGAATGGGGATCTGATCGCAGTCGTCCCCGACCTGATTCATTCCATGGTCGCGACGCCCCTGCGCGCGGGGAGATCCCCGCTGACATCCCAGATCGGCCGGCTGATGGCCCTCGCCGTGGTGACCAGATGCGCCCCGAGAAAGAGGATCGACGCCCTTACCCACAACGTCCTCTATCGCCTCCCAGATCTGACTTGCCCAACCGCCCTGAACGCTTCCCTAACGATCGTCGATCGGGTAACTTCAACCCGGCAACTCGACATGACGAGTTTCCTAGGGGTCCTCGTAGTGACCGTTCTGGGGGTGAGCCTGATCTGCAACATGGCCGATTGCGCGGACCTGAACCCGCTCTTGACGTTCCATCTGGGCCTCGTGCCAGTGGAAAGGGCCGCAACGCACGCAATGCGTCAAGCCATGCTCCTCCCCCAAGCTCAAGCAATGGCAAACTACCCACTCCTGAGCGCCAAATCCCCACCGGCCCAAGTCGCGCGAGTGGTCGCGGGCCCCCAGATCAACAACCTCCTGCTACCCCATCCCAGAGCTCAGAGCCTGCTGAAAGTACAGGCATTCACCCTGACCGATTGAGGCAGTTCGAAGCGGACTCACAGCAGTCACCTGCAACTACCATGACTCCCCCGTCTGGACCTCGGGCCTCGAATCAGCAAGGTGGACGCGGACCTGGTGGTGACCGCAGTCGAGGTGATAAGCGATTCGCCGGTATCAACAACATGCTACAACAGACCAATGGCGCTGTAGAGCGCGGTGTGACCACACCCCCTGTTCGTGGACGCGGCGGAAATCGACAATCGAGTGCAACCATGCCTTCTCCTCAAACTGCGCCTCGGCCTCCTCAAGGTCCAGCTGGCGCCGATGAATCCGGTTCTGCTCGCAGCCGCCCAGAACCTCGCACCGAGTTGATTGGCGATGCCCCTACTCCAGATAATCGCCGCTCGGGCCGAAACCCTGATCGGGATAGGAACCGCGATAGGGATCGTGAGCGCCGAGGTGAGGATTCCAGCACTGGTAACTCTCGACGAGAAGAGCGACGCGAGCGTGGTCGTGACTCTGATCGCGAACGCAGCCGTCGAAGCGACGCTGGTGGTAGTGGTGGCGGTTCCGGACGGGAAGACAAGGATCGTGATCGAGATCGCCATGCGGAGCAACCCCGCGATGCTTTACGTAGGGTGCCAAGTTCGCGCGAGGAGATGCGACGCCGAGACCGACGTGATCGTGGTGATGACGGACCCCCAGACACGAGCGGACCTGCACCCAGCGGTGGCAGTGGAAATGCCAACGAGGCCGAAGGCCGTCTTCGCCCACCATCATCAATGGGTGCACCACCGCCCCCTCCACC
>JAVMSB010000043.1:0-148233 GCA_031761475.1 Penicillium pancosmium | reverse complement strand
ATCGGGGAGGCTGGGGTTTGTTGACATCCACCCGTCGGCCCGACAACGTGGAGTATGTAGTCACGTGATAGCATCGGGCAGTAGTACTATTTACAGTACTTTCTTGTTGCTGTCAATAAATAAAATAGAATAACTTGTGGCAAAAGATAATACACGGGTGGGAAGTGAGCAATTGACAAAATCCCTAGGAGTCTAGGTTGTTGTGGGGTTAACTTGTCAAAGAATTTGCCACTGGCAGGCATCGAATCTTGGAACTATATCATGATACCCACGTATATCGGAGACTCCCCAGGCCCACTTCTTTACAATTTGCCAAGTTGAACGTACTAGTAGCAGCTCCATAGGAATTGGGTCTATCGAAGCTCCGCGCCACAACTGGAATTCCTCCCTTGGCGGTCTGGCGTATCCGGAACAAGCAATTCCCTCTTATCATTTCCGTTTCTCATGCGAGGAATGACAAAGCCCGTAGCAAGGAAAAGGCCTACAACGCAGTATTCCATGATGAGGCCCATAAAGAGGAACGGCACGATTTGACCAGTCAGATTGGCCCACCGCGGATCCAATGGATAGAAAACCGAGAGGAAGAGGTAGCAGATTCGAACAGTTATGAAAGGGGTCGCGAGGGTAGAGGCCTTGAGTATCTTAAAGAAAACACGAGTTTGGTCAGCATATGCGCAATGAGAGGTAGGTTGGAGAGAGTATAACTTACTGTTTGACTTGGGTTGGAAAGCCACGAGTAGCGAGTCCACAGCGAGACTTGGATGGCCAATAGACAAGCCACAAAAACTACAACAAGGCTGTAGCCAGTCTTGACGAGTTTGACTCCAATATTTACATCACTCAAGGTGTCACTTCCTTCTAGGACTCCGCCGGCAATGGTGAAACCGAGAGCAATGAAGAAGAGCATCCGAGATAGTATTAAATGCCGATTGATTCGTGATTTCATATCCTCACGGGCCATACTTCAGGATTTTAGAACGGAGAGGATAGCAATAAAACCGGTAATGAAAAGAGTTTGCGACTTACATGAGTCGGATGAGACCAAGAGTTGCTGCAATCAAAGGAAACACGCCAGTATTGAGAAAGATGATGGCGGCGACCATTAGTCCGGTCTTCGGGATCTGCCCCCAAAGAATGACCAGAATGCCACCGGTGATTCGAACTATAGATATATAAGACTTGAATTGGTTATGGGTACCTACATTCACTACTGGAGATACATCACCCACTCACTAATAGAGAAGAATATCAAGATAAGCCATGCCATACGTGGTCGGTTGTGTCGATAAAACCCGAGATAAATGGCCAGAATGGTAACCGGTATGTAGAAAATAATTTGGGCAATGCCCAATTTAGAATGAGCGTCGAACATGAGTGCAAAATGTATGAGGTTCGATGCTGTGGATGGAGGTTGTTCTTATTCGCAGTTGTAGATCTCGTGGTACTATATGATATGAAGGGCGTAATAGGCGGTAGTCAAGTGCGGATTGACTTGGGAAGAATTGTAATGAATTAATAAAAAGTAGAAGCTTTCTGAAAGACTTCTTGGCCTTTTATAAGGCTGATTGCCAACAGAATAAGGACTAAAAACTAGAAAATAAGAAAAAGTGGAGTAGCTCGGCGCAGTTCGCAAGATCACCACCCCTTTGGGTTTAGCGCATGATCTCGCCTCAGCCTCAATCCACTTCATCTTTCCATGCCGAAGGACGATGACTATGCAACTCGACGACAAATCCCAATATTGTTAGGGAGAAGCGCACTTTCGAGGGACTCCCGACCTAAATTACGACCGGAGGTGGGTTCTCACGATGCATTGCCACAAAAGGCAGGGTTGAAATAGCACCGCGACCTGCAACGATTGACCAAGACCACCATGGTGGGCGTAGCTGGCAAGTCTAAAGGCTGCAATACGTGCCGAAAAAGAAAGATAGCAGTTGGTGAACCCGCGAAATTAGATTAGAATGCTATTTACTGACACAGCCACTCAGTGTGACCAGCAAAAACCCGTTTGCACACAATGCACGCGCTCAAAGCGGGTATGCGCCGGCTACGAACGAGACAGAGTCTTCGTCTTAGTCGAGCCAGCTAGTGAAAAGACCCACACTTTTGTTCGGCCCAGTTCATCGCCTTCTAGTTTAATCTCGAGTTCGCCGGAGGATGGTTCTCAGAGCCGCGATATGTCGGTCTTTTCTCGCTCTTCGCCGTCTTCTTCATCCCCATCGGTAATGCTTGACATCCAGAAGCCGACAAGTCCTCTACTCGAGACAAGCACTGCGTTTGCTGTGTTACATAGCCGCACAACAAGTCATAATCTGATCCAGGCATTTCTTTCCAAGTGTTTCCCCAGTGGATGGGCGTCTCAGATAAACCGCTCATGGCTACCCTTGCTAAGTGAGCTACCAACTACGATGAGGTCCGACCCATTAGAGCTTTCAAGTATTGCGCTTTCAGCTTCGGTTATGGGACACGAGAGTCAGGATTCCTCTCTGATAAGTCTGGGTCTGAAATGTTACACCCAAGGACTCAATCAGCTGCGCAAGGCTTTGCGTCACCCTATTCTCATGAAAGAAGATTCAACTCTGGCTGCTTGCATGGCGCTCAACCTCTACGAGACTATTGAATGTCCCAGTAAAGGGTCCGACGGATATTTCAGCCACTGCCATGGTCTTCTAGCGTTGATTCAAGCTCGAGGCGTTGAGAGACACTCGTCGGGTGCGGGACACCGTTTATTTTTGGGTATCAGAGTGCCAGGGGTAAGTGGAAGATAAGAGGACAATGCCCCGTTTGGATGGATAATGCTTATGTCCATCACAGATTCTGTATGCTTTGAGCCGAAGCGCGTCTACCATCCTATTAGACCCGTCATGGATGGAGGTGCCTTGGAAAGAATTACCGAAGACCCATCTCGATCGCGTCACGGACTGTCTTGTTGCAGCTCCCGGAATCTTAGAACGCGTGCCATTATTGAGACACCTGAGCCCGCATCAACAAGCCGAGTTGATCCTCGAACTTGCAGACGAATGTTGGCAAGTTGATAAGGAATTGGATATAATTGATATCGAAATACGAGCTGCCAATCCATCCCCGCTTTATACAACGGTGTCATCTCGGATCAATCCATCGGCTGATCAAGATGGCTGTATAAACATGTTCCCGCTTGCCTTTTGCTTTTCTGAGCCTGCAATTGCCTCGGCACTTACGCTACTATGGGCAACACGTTCAATGCTTTGGTCCGGACTTGGCAGCCTTTACAAGCATTATGAAATGCTGGAACAGTTTTACTCTCTCAACCCCGAACTATTGAACGAACATACGTCTATTTGCGAGCATCCTGGATCGATGAAATGTCTTCCAGCGCTGGAACAACGAGAGGACTATCTTTCCATGGCACACAATGTTTGTCAATCCATCGAATATTTCCTGCAAGATGAAATGGGAATGATCGGAGCACTATCGGTTACTCCCGCAATTGGGATTGTGATCGATGCCCTAAAGAACTGGCCAAATCATTCCGAAGAAATCCAATGGTTACATGCATCTCTGGGGTTGATTGGACGAAAAAGCGCTCGCGTGCTCGACTATTACAAGCCACAAAACAGTGCACCGAATAAATGAGAGTACAATATCAAATGAAACGAAGCAATAGAGAAAGATATTTCAAGCATGCTCAAAAATCAAGCAGAAAACATCTAGCATCCAAACTTCAAAAACAACCTTATCTATCCAAAACCCCCATATCTCAAGAAATAAAAAATCAATACCTTGCAAGCAAAAGAAGCCTCCTCTCCCGATCCCCAATCCTCCTCAAAAACCCAGCCTCCCCCCTCTTAATAGCCAAATACGAAGAAACCATGCCCTGCCCGAGAAGATACTGAATCCTTCCATCCTCCTCAAGCGCATCAAGGCTAGCATCAAGATGATCCGGCAACGCATCCTTCAACCCAATCATGCACCGCTCATCAGCCGATAACTGAGCCGCAGCCCTCAGACAAGGTCCACCCGTTAATGCCAACCCCGCGCGTAAACCGATAATGCCCGCGCTCAGCAACGCGCAGAGAACCAGGTAGGGGTTTGCGAATCCGTCAACGAGTTTAATTTCGAATCGATTGTTTTCTATCCGTCGGAGGGCGACTTCTTTATTCTCCCATCCCCATGCGGCGTATTCGCCTCCGCTCCATGTTCCGGACGCAATGCGGGAATAGCTCATGTCGTTGGGTAGAGCGAATGCTAGGATTGCGGGGAAGTGGTGTAGTATGCCCGCGAAGAAGGACTCTGCCTTTTGGGTCTGGGTCTGGGTCTGGGAGGAGTCGTGGTTTTGGTTTTGGTGATGATTTGCGTTGGCGTTTGCGTTTGTGTTTGTCGTCGCCTCGTTCATTGCGTTGAGGGACATGTGGATGTGGGCTCCGTTGGCCGGTTGTTGGGGAAATGGCTGAGTTGCAATTGTGGCGCGGTATCCGAATGATTGCGCGACTAGCATGATTGTTTCACGAGCGCGAAGGAGAATTTCAATTGATGTCACCGGTTCGAAGGGCGGGAGGACGAATTCCCACTGTCCCGGCCCAGCCTCGGCATGAAACTGTTCCAGTTCGATATCAACGGATTTCAAGGCTCGAGCAACGGCCTCAATCAACTCTATATGGGGTCTGTCTTCGGGGGCCATTCCCGTGAACGAATGTTGGAAGGGGGTGTTGAGCGGTTCGTAGTCCACGATTTGATTGCCTTCGTACTTTGGCTTTAGGAATGTGACTTCTACCTCGAAGCCGATGAGAATACTGCAGTCATTCTCGTATTGGAGAGTTTGGTGCAGTTCCTGGAGTCTTGATCGTGCACATTCGGGTAGTGGTTCGCCATTTGAGTCCACGCTGTATACGTTTACCACGGCGCGGGTGCCGTTTGAGCCGTATTGGCAGTATGCTGTGCTGAAGTCTGGGCGGAGGTGGAATTTACCGCTTGGGCTTGCCCCTTCGGCTAGACGGTCGCCTGGGAGGAGATGTAAGACTGCTCTGGTCAGGGCGAGCCATTGGTCTTCTTGGAGCATCTTTTTGAATTTGGCGATGGGGACGATTCGCACGAGTGTGTTCGACGTGTATGACATGAATTGTAGCCAGATAAACTCGACATTGGGATGGTCGTATAGAAATGATTGGAATGATATCCTTGGATCTGGCATGAGAGGGTACATCTTTGCTGTCTTGAATCGATGAATATTGATAAGAACAAGTTGAAGGTGGGGGAGAAGATGAAGAATGGCGTGGAGGGGCAAGGCCGAGGTTTTTTCTGTCAGGGGTGGGCTGACGATTCTAACAGGGCTGCAGGAACCAAGAGTTGATAGCTGAGAATTCTCTGACCATGATAAAGATTTGTTAGATCAGTCGGATATGTAAAGCAAAGTTGCTGGCCAGGTGGATGAAGTGCCACGTTTCAACTAAATACTAGTCATCTTTAGCTTCCTGCAACTCCGCCCCATCCCCCCTCTTACCATCTCAAACCGGAGGGAAACTCAGTGATGCGACCCTGTAGAGTTCGGATGCTTGTTTCTGATCATAAATTAGACGGCATAGCCTCATCAACTTACGTAGGTCCTGGTAACAGAGTGGGGGTGGATCCAATACCAATGACCCGCCCACACGAACAAACCCTTTGCCTTCATCCAATCGGGTTCAGTAGATTTGACTCGGGCGGCGCCAGATCTTACATTTGAGCGTCGATCAAGCAGAGATTTCGGATGTTGATCACCTTGAAGCTAGTCGCAAATGTCGAGATGTTGGGGATGCCAATTCACACATCTAGGACTCTGGGCCTCATGGTCCACATGACTGTAGCTGCGAGTTCGACGCCATTCGTCACGGTCCGAACATCTCGATTACTATATTAGGAATGGCGTAGACGAGGGAAATCCCGCAATCATTACAACCTTGACAAGCATGGATACGCGGAAAAAAGCCCTTCAAGTTGAAGTGGTGAGATGGCTTCATCGGAGAGCCAAAACAAAATTGTCCGCCTCTGCGAGGGCTCAGATAGGAATTGGAGTTCACAAGTCAGGTTTGCTAACCTTCTATAAGTGGACTAGTTACATTCATGCGGACTAAACTTAAGATAGATAGTCGAAAAATTGAATACGTTGTCATACAAATTAACCCTACGAAGCACAAGCACAAGCACACTCATACAAA
The DNA here is from genome assembly GCA_031761475.1 of Penicillium pancosmium. NCBI lineage: Eukaryota > Fungi > Ascomycota > Eurotiomycetes > Eurotiales > Aspergillaceae > Penicillium > Penicillium pancosmium. The sequence continues at coordinate 142,060 of JAVMSB010000043.1, read as the reverse complement.
ATCGATACGGCCGGAAGCCCGTAGAGAAAAAAAATGGAAGAAGAAGAGGATAACCTGGTGTTGAGACATGACAAGTAAAAGGCGTAGACATAAGACATGGGTATATTCTTTCCCCTCCAACACGGACGCAGACCAGTAACGTAACGGAACCACGAAGAAAAGAAGGGCTCAGACCCAATCCCAGAATGATGAAAAGGTGCAAAAGAGCCCGACACAGCAGCTCCATAACATAACATGGGGAGGTATAGGCGGGAAAGAAAAGGGAGATGAGACATGAGATCAGCATAAACATGGACATGAAACGAAATGAAGCATGAAACATGAAACATAGATGAAGCGAGCTATACACGCTAGTAGATGATTGCAGACATGAGGATATGAAAGAAAGCCAAAACAAATAGGCAAATGTAGAAAAGAAGAAAAAAAAACAAGCAAAGCATCATCGAACTTGTCATCGCAGGTCATCAAAATCGTACAATCATATCACCGTGTCAGGAGTTCATCAGGCGTCGCAAATCATGAAAGTTTCCGAGCACCGCTGTAGAAGCATGCAAGGTGTCAGTCACTAAAAAAGCATGGCCCAACATCGCCCAAACGCAAGATAGAAATTGCAAAAAAGAACAGAAAACCAAGGGAGTCCTCCCAGTCCGACGCGGGACAGGCTATAGTGTGTCCTCCGTCTCTCCTCCCTTCCAAGGTGACTACCAAGGTACCTATTAGGTACCATCCCAGGTAAGTAACCAGTCACCCTCCATCTCCCCATTCGAGGTAGGTAACATGGAAAGGGCCAGGAGGAGGAGACAGGGGACACTAGAAGAAAGAAACCCGCCCTTGAAAGCTTTGCTCAAAAACACCCGTTTTTGTTTTTGGTCCAAATCCCACACAAATCCGCCCTGAGAAAAAGTAACGCTTGGCAAACAGAGAAAAAAAGTTTTTTTTTTCCAACTTTTGAAGCCGCTGATAAGCGGGCACCGTGACCATAACATAAAGAGAACATGAGATCATCCGACATATAGACATAAAGGGAAACATACTGTAAATCAACATAGAGAAAGAGAAAGACGAGAGTCGACCCAGCGTTCATCTGACATTAGTAACGACGGCCGTAGGTGGACTGCGAAGACCTCCTACTACTACCTCGTTCCAAGCGTCGATCATCGCGCGTTCGTCGCACATCTTCCACCAACTCCCGTCGGCTTGCAGTACCCGTCTTATCAGAGTAGGACGATCCAGCAGGCAAGTAAGCTTTCGGCTTGCGGTTTGCATTTCCTCCAAGACTGAGGTGGAATCCGCCTGCGTCATCACTTCGAATGTTTATCATCTTGCCGTGGACCGCCTCTTCTTTGAATCCGAGTTGAATCCCATCCATCATAAGACTGATGTCCTTTCCTCCTGCTTTGGAACCGGTTCCGCTTTCCCGGCTGCTGTTTGATCCGCTCTTCCGGCTGCCGTTGTCGCTGCCAGCGCCGTTCGCCATCTTTGGGATGAGTGACTCAGTGGACGCAGGTAGCGCAGCAGTGGCAGAGCGACCTGCCTTGGCGTTTTGATATTGCTCGACGTTTGAAACTTGATCCTCCAATTCATCTCCCCGGCTGTCATTATCATCGTAGTAGTACTGCTCGGCACGCTCTGGGCGGCGTCTGCGAGAGTTCTCAACCGCGATTCGAGCACCCCGACCAGTGTCGTGGTAAGAGTTTGACCTCCTGTTCTCGCGCATACTCTGGCTCCGTTCTGGGGCCATTCCCGCTTCTCGAGATAAGCGGCGATGGGCGGGATCGGGAAGGGCATTGCGCATATCCGACATGTCCATAAACTCCGCAGCATGGTCGGCAGCAGCTCGAGACATGCGGCGTGAGGGAGCCGAGGGAACGGCCTGCACAGTCTGAGATTTTCGGGGACCTTCAGGCCGTTTGTTCTGGATAATCTTTGGAGCAGCTCGAGATTTCGGCAGAGGCGGAGGTGGCATCCGACTCGCGTCGCGATAATAATCCTCATCGCGGGGTTGAGTAGGCTTGGAGCTGTGGCGCCCACGCGGTTCACGAGATGAGTAACGTTCAAGTGGTTCATATTCCTCAAACTCTTGAGCAAAAACATCATCCGACTCCATCATGCGAGGATCGTAGACTGAATTCCGACGCCGGGATGGCTCGCGAGTCCGGGATGGGGATCTCTCAGGTCCGTATTCCAATGAAGCGGGGAACTCTGACCCAGCATAGCCTGTGAAAGATCCTCCCCCATAAGGAGAGGAAGCATAATAAGCCGAGTGGGAAGGTGGAGGTCCACCGGGTCCGTATGAATCATATGGCACCTGTGGATGGTACAGTCCGGGCGGGCCCATTGATGACATCTCGTGGAAACTCATACTCATGGGTCTGCTGTCCTGGTGGTAGCCACCCGATTGCCGGTACGAATGAGACCGGTGCGCCCGATTTGTTGGACGGTGATACTCCTCATAGCCATAGGCTTGACGCGGGGCATAGGTGCGTGGTGAGGAAGGAACCATGTCTGGCATGGGTGGACGACCGTACATGGCGGGTGGGTACTCCATGTTTGGAGGATAGCGGTCGATGGGGGTCGGTGGTTGTTGTTGATGGTAGACGGGACCACCTTCATAGTAGTGGGCAGGGTCCTGGTAGTGACGGGCAGAGGAGTCTCGTCTGCTGCGTGACTTGGACGGCGACCGGGGCACGTGAGAATGATATTGGGCGGGGCCCGGATAGGCACCAACCCTCATACTCTCTTCGTGGCCTGGCCGGGGGCGGTCCTGTCTTTCTTTTCGTTCTCTGTGTTCTCTGCGGGTGGATGATTTTCTGTCGAGGTCGGCTCGCTGCTTGGGCATGTGCAGTTTATGAGGGACCGGTGGACTCTTCCCGCCCGACGGGCCAGATTGGGTGCTGTTGGCGGTGGCGGCGGTGCGACTAGAATAACCTGAGTCACTGGCGCCGTCGATCAGCGGCTCCGCTGGGAATCTATGATCAGACCTGGTGACTACTTTGGCCGCGGTATTGGCTACCTGCCGGCTTTCGGGTACGATGTCATCGAATTCCTCGTCATAATCCTCCACCATAGCTGGGCGAGGTGGTTTCTTGCCCGCCATGGCCTGCAGGAGGTTCGGAAAGGCTGGGAACTAGGCAGGACGCTTTAGTCAGGGCGTCCAGATTTAGACCCGTTTTGGAGAGGGGGTGATGTGGGTTGTGTGAGGTGAGGAAGTGGGATTTGCTTACCCACTACGCCAGCAGGGAAAGATCTGCTTGGCTGGACTGGCTGCAAGCCACCAACTCTTGCCCGATGGCAAGAGAGCAGGAAAGAGCTGCAGGAGAGGAGTAGTAAGAAGTGGAAAAAAAAATTCCAAAAAGGGTGTAGGATGAGTCAGTGCAGCCTCTGTTTGTGTGCGTCGTTGTGCGGGAGATATTTTTTGATGATGCTTGGTCCCCTCCACGCGGTATCCCTCGCTCACGGTCACTTGCTCGCGCTCAGTCTTGTGTCTTCCTCTGCAACGTCTCTCGCCCAACCGGGCGACTGGACTTTTGACGACGAACCTGCCGATCGCCAGGGGAGGCTTGCGAAGGGCAGATGGTCGGGCTCTGTCAACGTGCGGAGAGTGTGAAGTGGTGGTGTCTTCCAGATCGCAACGTCTCCATCGAAATTGGTGGGAAAATTAGGCGGGCAGAAACGAGAATGGTCGGGCGGCGCAGAGAGCGTCGTTGGGTGTTCGTGGGTCGCCACGAAGTCCGCCGAGTGGTTGAGAATGGACTGCAGCTGCAGCTTGTGGCCTTTGGGCTGGGTTTGATTTGGGATATTCTGCCTGACTGGTACCCAGTGGGGGTGGTGGAGTAGGGCAGCGATAAACGATAAGGGGGTAGTGGGTGATAACTACCCTAAGGATGGAGAAGAGGGGGAGAAGGAGAGGGAAGAAGAAGAACGACAGAGGGAGGAGGAGAACGACAGAGGAAGAGAAGGACGATAGAGGAGAAGGAAGAACGACAGAGGGAGAAGGAGGGAGGTGAGCAGCTGACTGAAGTTTCACGAAGAGGCTCGGGTGCCCGAAAGGAAAGAAGGAAAAAAGCGGAAGTGGGGAGGGGCCGTCATCATAAGGAAGGAGCGACTAACAATTTGTGTGACCAGTTAAGCTCGGGACCCGCTCGGTTCCCTGGTTCACCCAAGTATACAGGCGTAGCATAAGTATATGAGTAAACAGAGTACCTAGACAGGGAGTATCTAGTATACTATTGATACTATCGATACTTGGTATCCTATCAAGTATACCGATCTAAGATGCATTCGCATTTCATTCATTCGAGACACATACACTCACTACATTCATTCATCGCTGCCACTGACACAATACTGCACCACTCCAATACATCGCCCAATTGCGGCCCAACTGAGCCTCCGCCACTCTCTCTACAAGTCGGTCACCAAGAACTGTCTTATTCTACTCCTATTGTCTCGTTCAATTATTAGAGAACATTTAAACCATGACTCTGCCACCAGAGAGACTCAACACAATCCTTTGTCAATGTCAATGTCAATGTACTTCCGAAAAGTCGGTGGGGATGCCGCCGCTGCATGTCAACCATCCACAACACTAGTATCCTAACTTACCAGCACACTAACCCCCGAGAACTCACTAATGCCCGTCCAGATGTCGCCACTTCCATCGGTGGATCCCGTCGAACCACGCTAGAACAGCAGCCTCTCCGACCTGTCCGGCCCATGTGGCGGGGTCTAATGGGCCTGGTATCTTCTCCGGTGACTCTGACTCATAGAGGGGTATAGGAAGAGAAGGGAAAGGGAGGGAAGTGCCAGTGGGATCAATGTACAGGTACGAGTACATACTCAACACTAGTAAGTGACAATGACAACAATAGACATCTAAACTAGTGGCTCTGTGGTACACACTGTAGCTAGCGTAGTGTAGTGTAGTGTAGTATATGCAAATTGCGTGCCGAATATCCATCCATCCCTCCCTTCACCACAAATGACGTGCAGCACGGACGCGACCATCCCTTCCCTTCTCACCCCATCCCTCACCTCCTTGCGTCCTCGCCTCCATCTCTCCCCTTCCATCACCCATTCCCCCCATTCCAAGGCCCGCACGAGCGCGAGTCTCGCACGTGTGAGCGTGGCCGATAAGTCTGCATTGCAAGTCGTGCGCGCGGGAGATGAGCATTGACCTGCTCCGGTCCCTGCTCAACCAACAATGTCTTTCTGCACTCCTTGTACCTGTACCTGTACCCGTCCCTCAAAGAGGAGAGGAGGGGGGGGGGTACATACATACAGAAGTATGTGTGTCGCAAAAGAGGGGAAATCAACTAACCCCAGACAACTTGAAAGACTAGACCTGGATCATCCATGCGGCTCTACGAGCTAGGGTAGGCCTCCACTCCACTCCAGCTAGTCTGCCCAGCCAGCCAGAAAGAGGAGCCTAGTCTAGTCTGCTCTCAAAGGGAGCACGACAGAGAGCATACAGTATCATGATCAGATCAGAGCAGAGAAGAGCGAGATCCGTCCCGATCGCGATCTCAGATCGGCCCATCTACTTTGCTTAGTTATTTTATTGTATCCTACACTCGTACTCAATGCCATTCTATTCCTTGTCAAAATCGCCTTAATTTCGCAATACCTTACCTACCCTAGTAGTACTCTATCCCAGTCCTACCCGCATACTTCAATAAACTTCAACTTTCCACGCATGTCATCTCGTGCTATACTTTGACTTTCGGGAGGCACTTACATGTACTTGACTTTGACTTCACCTGGCTTGGCCTGCCCAGCTTGATTCCAAGATCCATCCATCCCTTTCCTCGCATACATGTATATTGATACTTACTTATCGGTATACCACTACAGAGTACAATATGTATGCACACATGTACTAATACTACCAGTGTACTGTACGAGGAAATCCCCGCCTCCTCATCTTTAACCCCCTTGCGTCTTGTTCTGCACGGTGCCATCAGCTCCGAGGGTCACGCTCTCACCGCTCTTTTGGGATCGAGATGCCATGCGTCTTCTCCTCTCCTCTCCTCGCCTCTTTCGTGGGTGTATTCTTAGATTTGAATTTGGATTCGGAAATTTTATCTTTTGTCATAACTTGAAGCCCTTGTCTTTGTGGATTTGGTTTGATTTGATTTGTTATCGTGTCTTCCGCGGGAAGTTTTCCCCCATCCCATATCTCCGGTAGAGTTTTGATTTGGTTTCCAATCCCATGGTTTCCAAGGTTCAAGAACGTGCGTGATAAATCGAACGCCATCGGATCACATTCCCCGTGATCTATACTTTGTTCAGCCCATGCCTTGTGGCAAACTTGAACATTCACTTTATCGACTCGGAATCGTTATCAATGGAAATGGAAATGGAAATGGGGGGGGGGGGGGATTCATTCCACGCTAGGCAGGAACAAAGTATCTACAATTCCAATTCCAATTACAAGTACAAATATACTTTCCACCCATCCTCTCTCAACCAGGTGCCTCGATCGCCCTCTCAGGGCTGAAGTCGCACGAACGTGATAGTGATGGTCGTGGCATCCAAGGGAGCCCGTGTCTGGACCGACGGGGCGCGCTCATATCGTTTCATTTGTGGCGGTGGAATTACGACATGGTGTGTCCTGGTTTGGTCAACTATTCGGTCCAGCTCGGTTCAGTTCGGTTCGGGCGATATCCGATATCGTGAGGGATGAATACCTTATACCCTACCTTGCGCGCAAAGTTCATGATAGAATGATGGGAATGGGAATGGGAATACGTGGACATGGGGGTTGATACTACCCTTCCCTGCTCTACCATACTATCGTGCTCTATCTGCAACTAGCAGATACTAGTAGATAGTCATGCGTACGAAAACAAGATTCGAGTTGATTGCAAATCAGAAAACAAACGCCCCGGTCTACCATCTCAAGTAAAGTAAAGTAAATGTACCCTGCCAAGCGAGCTAGATAGCCGGACATGGGATAGAGTATGGGAAAGAACAGATATCAATGTACAAGTACATGCTATGCCATGGGCACAAAAGCAAAGACAAACGCAATGTGAATGTGGGGGTACAAGTAAGAAGCAAAGCAAAGTAACGCAAAGCGCAACGCATTACCGCCTCAGAGGCAAACACTGCAATGAAACGCGTTTTGATCTCACTCACACATCTTGCCTTAGCTTCTCCTGTCTCAGCTTAGCTTAGCTTAGCCTAGGTCTTGCGCAGTGACAGCGCAATCCATCCAAAGAGTCGATACACCGCAATGATACCGACGAGAATCCCCACCCATTTCCCCGTTCTGCCGGTTGCATATCCATATGTTTCCAGGACGCCGGTTCCGCGGATCTGACACTGATCGGCGAGGTCGGTGTTGTACATGCAATGGCAGCCTGTGCCGCAGGTGTAAATGCGGTCCGAGAATTCGTTTACCATCATGCCTTGGAAAACGTAGGCCTGGAAAAAGAAAGGTAAAATAGTTAGACTTGGCTCAATGCTTGGAGGCTGTGTACAGAGCTGCAACTGGAGCTGGGCTTGGACTGGCTTACCTGGTAATCGATGTAGTGGAAGACGTATTTCCAAAACGGATTTAGAATTGTCGGCGTGACGAGGAACCCACCCACGCTCATCCAGAGTCCATTGGCAAAGGCGACCAGTGCGAGGGCGATGACAAAGTTCGGGAATATGGCCGTGACGAAGACGACCAATGATTCGGCGGCGACTAGGTCGAGGAAGAGCCACATCACCCAGGTCATGAAGGCTTGGCCGGTAGGCTGGAAATTGGAGAGCCAGTAGGAGATTACGGAGAAAATCAGGGCGATAAGGACTAGGAGTGTCAGTTTTCAGCTCTGGTAGCTCTGACAAGGGTGGAATGGTTGGGTAACGAGTTTTCAGATGAGATACTCACATAGAAATGGCAGACCGATGAGAAAGTTTGAGATGATGAATGGAGTTGCTCCATACAAGCCGTTCGCTCGCTCTTTGGCAAAATTCGCTCTATCTTCCAAGAATGCTGGGACGTATGCTACAGCCATGAATGACATGAATGCGGAACCGAAGAACTGTTTCAAAGGTTAGTTGAATGATCCTCTCTCATACGATTGATAGGGAAGCATACAATGGCATTGACGAATGGTTGGATAGACTCCTGTGTCGGCTGTAGACGCAACCAAACTGTACCCATCATGATGGCGAGACCTGGAACAAGTTAGTATTTCCACTTCCATCAAAACATTGGACTGAAGCATAGCCACCTACCAAGATACATCACTATGCGAATCCCGTACGCCACCACATCGCGGTAACTCTTGATGAACGATCGATGAAGTAAAGCACCAGTGATCCGAATTGATCCCGGTCTCGCAATATCCTCCACGTCCACTCTACCTTCATCCTTCTCCGCCGTGCTGAATCGATCAAAAATCTGCCGTGAGATAGCATCGGCTTCCATAGACTGGGCCCACGAATGCTGGATAAGCTGCACCCGCTCTTGTGCAACGTCCTTCGCATTGCCAAAGTCGGAGCTAACAATATCGAGCAAAAATTCCGCCGGGTTGGTACTACCGGGAATCGGGTGCCCAATCTCACGGAAATACCCATCAATACCAGTCAGGGGGCCGAAATAGCAAGTGCGGCCGGCAGATAGCAGCAATAGCTTGTCGAAGAGCTGGAAGGTTGTTGTGGACGGTTGGTGGATACTTGCGATGATAATGATCTAAAATGAACCCATGCCATTTAACACGATGTTAGCCCAGCCCAACTGATCTCTTTGATCTTGATCTGCAGTCTTATTTGCAATGCGTCTGAAACTCACGTTGTTGGCTCTCGCTAGCTCCTTCGCATACGACATGACCTCAAAACTGGCGGTCGAGTCTAGACCACTGGTCGGCTCGTCTAGAAATAGAATCTTCGGGCAAGTGATGAGCTGGCTCGCCACGCTGGCACGTCGCTTTTGGCCGCCGCTGATGCCCTTCCGGATCGGGGTGCCGACTAGGGTGTTGGCCTGGTTCTGGATCCCGAAGGCCTCGAGAAGTGTTTCGATACGTTCGATGCGCTGGGTCTTTTTCACGGAGCTGGATTGATTCAACCGGGATATATCAGTAAGATGATCGCCAGATTTTCCCTGTTTCCACCAAGTGGTTGTTTGTTGACATACCTGGGCAGTGAGAGGTCGGCTGCAAACTTGAGTGTCTCGCGCACTGTCAGTGATCCGATGAGAGTGTCTTCTTGCTCCACGTATGAAGTCATGCGACCGAATGCGCTACTGTCGACCTTGGTCCCGTTAACATAGCTATTGCCGAAGACTTTGGCGCCTGATGCTGCTGGGCGGCGCGCCAGTACGTTGAGCAGGGTTGTCTTTCCGCAGCCTGATGGGCCCATCAAGGCAACCAGTTCACCTGGGATCATGGGGTTTAGTAATGGTCTCAGTTCCTATACCAGCGTAGATTCGCTAACCTTGCTGCACATCACCCGAGATATCATTGATTAGGTCTCGAGCATCCTTCGTTTGGCGATCCTTGACGGTGACGGTCAATCCTTTCCACGAGAAGTTCCGGACACTGCGATTCATGAGGAACTGATGATCCTCGTTGCGTTCGAGATCTGGGTCTGGGGCTTTGGATCTGGCCCTGGTCTCATCGACCAGAGTTGGCTGGTTGTGTTCATTAGGCGGGAGCATGCTAGCTGGGGAGAGAATTTTAGGTTTCTTGGAGTTGGACAACAGGTTGAACAACTAAGTTGAGATCAAGATCGAATTCAAGTTCAGTTCACCTAGGATTCTCTCACTTTGCAGGGGTGGGTGAATGTGGTGATTGGTCGGGGTAGAGAGAGGGAGAGGGTTGCACGATCTACTTTGAATCTGTGACCCGCTGGGTGCCTGCTTCTTCTTTCTTCTTTCTGCTTTCCACTTTACTTATATCATTTCAATCTGATCGGCGAAGGTGCCTAGCCCAGCCCAAGCTGAACTGACAACGGAGTCTAAAGAGTCTACATGGCTGGTCCCCGGGATACTTGGACTCTGCAGAAGTGTGTGGGTAGGCTTAGTGTACACTGTCTGTTTTGAGGCTGATGGGCTGTTTTGGGTCTTAGTCAGATTGTAGATGGTCCCCGGTTCTGGTCCCCATAATTAATAGTTAGTGGTAAAGGTATTCCCCGGCACCGGGCACCGGGCATCGGGGAACCCGAGACCACAGTCATAGTTAACCCCGACTTAAGGTAAATAGGGCTTTTATCATCGGGCTCTATCTTACTCGGTCTGGACCAATATCGTTATAAATTCCCAATCTCTCCGAGAGAAATGCTTGAATGTCCCCGAATCCACGACTTCTTTCCCATCTTCAATTTCAGTTTTTCACAGTGGATGGGGTTGCCCCATCGTCCCCGTCCCGCTGCCACCCGTTCAACCGCTAATGCGCCAAGCCTCCCACTATCGATCAATGCCCTCGCCCATGCCAATCATTGCCTCGCTTATCCTGCACTCTGCATGATCATGCCTCAATCCCATTGTTAGTGGAGTACACGGACTACTGCTACTGCGACTCTTGTGAAGTCACATCGGTTTTACTCGTAGTGGTTTATTATTATTGATTACTAGTTAGTAGCCCCAATAGTTAGTTACTACGTAGTAGTACTAGTACTTCAAGTTACTATATACCGAGGGAAATACTGGAAACTTGAACTTGAACCGAGCTAAATAGCTATATTTGATGAACCTAGCTTTTGAGCGCCGAATGCATCTAGAAATAATCGTGGAATCGGGGGATCTTCAGAACAGGAAAGAAAAGGGTGGTGGTGATAGAGGGAGGAGGAGAGTAGGTGCGGGTGTAGGTGTGAGTGTGAGTGTTGCAGTTCGTTAGGAAACCATTCTTCCCCACTGCACATTTACATACGCTGCACCGGGTTCAATCCCAGAATGCGCATACCGTTGTTCAGAACCTGGCGCGCAGCAGCGTACAGAGCCATACGGGCCTTCTTCGTCTCTGGCTCGCTGCCAATCACCTTCAGCACGTCGTAGCTGGAGCTCAGCATGTGCGTCATGCGGAACAGGTAGCTGAGGACAGTGACGGGTTCCTGGGTCTTGGCAGTGTTCAGAAGAACATCGGGCCACTGGGCGAGCAGACGGCACAGATCGGTCGCGTGCTGCTCGGTCAGGAGGTCGAAGTTGGCGCTGGGGAGCTCGTCCACGTTCAACTCGGACTTGCGAGTCATGGAGCAGAGACGAGCGTGGGCGTATTGCAGGTATGGGCCGGTGTCACCCTCGAAGGAGGTCATGGCCTCCAGGTTGAAGGTGTAGCCGTTGATACTGGAACATGAGAGAGTTAGCATTTGGGAAGGATCGTGCTTCCAAGGGGGTATTGTCACTACTCACCGCTTGCCGGTCATATCCTGGACCATGACGGCAGTGATACCGAGAGTATCGGCAGTCTGCACGGGGTTCTCAACCTGTGCGTACTTGGCATCGTTCTTCTTCATCACCTCGTGCATCTTGTCACCGACATCGTGCAGAATGTCGTCAAGGAACTTCACCGTACCCTTGCGGGTGGACATACCGTGGACCATACCGAAGTTGATATGCTGGCAACGGCTGGCCAGGTCCTTGTGGCCGGACAGCTCGGTGATCTTGAAGAGCTGGGCCAGGTGCAGATCCTGCTGAGAAGCAACAACGTAGATCATCTTGTCAAAGTGGTAGGTATCATCACGCTCGGTGATGGCACCAATATCACGGGTCAGGTAGAGAGGAGTGCCGTCCTTGCGGATGATGATGGCCTTGCCAAGCTTCTTAGCGCCGTGCTTGGTGAAATCGGCAATGACGGCGCCCTCGGAGTCCTCGGCAACACCGGCCTCCTTCATGGACTTGTAAGCGTTGGTCATGCTCTCGGCCTTGACTTGCGACTCTCCAGAGTAGACATCGAAGTCAATGTTCAGACGAGCATAGGTCTGCTTGTACTTGGCGATACTGAGATCACGGAAGCGGCGCCACAGAGCGAGAGCAGAGGGGTCTTGGTCCTCCATGCTCTTGAAGTAACGGCGCGCCTTCTCATCCTCGCTGACATCCACAAGCTTGGCGAGCTCGGCCTCCAGGGCGGAAACATCCTCGCTCTTCTCCTTCTTCTCCTTGATCTGCTTCTTCAGCTCATTGATGGGCTCCTCCTGGTCCTTGACGATCTTGTTGACCTTGACGTAGACATCGAAAAGGTGGTTGATGGGGTCCTTTTGGAGAGCCTCCTCGTTACCGAAGTACTCGAAACCGTTGGCCAGCAGACCGTACTGCTTACCCCAGTCACCGAGGTAGTTCATCTTGATCACATCCCATCCCATAACAGTGTAAAGGTTCGCGAGGAAACCACCAATGATGGTACTGCGCAGGTGACCGGCGTGGAAGGGCTTGGCAATGTTGGGCGAAGAGAACTCAATGATGATCTTCTTCTTGCCCTTGGAGGGGTCGGAGGGATCCTTCAGACCTTGGTTGCCGTTGGTACCGTAGGCGGCCTTCTCGGCCAGAACGCGGCTAAGGACAGTCTGGATAAGGGGGTTGCCCTTGAAGAAGAACTGCAATTGAGGGCCGCTAGCGGTGGGCTTGTGGACGAGGTCGGACTCGGGGAACTTGTCGGCCAATTCCTTGCATAATTCCATAGGGTTCTTCTTCTTAATCTGGAGAGAGGGAACCTAGACAGAGAGAGTCATACGTTAGCATTTATGGCATGTACAGGAAGAAATATAGGCCAATCCATATAGATCCATAGAAGTGCAAGGTCATGTCACATACTGCCAGCGTCAGATCGCCCTTGTCCAGAGTGTTGGTCCATTGCAGACGGGTGTAGATAATGGCCGGGTCAACATCGGCGACCTTGCCCAATTCCTCCGAGATGTGCTCGCGGTAGATATCGACCGGGTTCAAGGTGGGAAAGCAGCCGGGGAACTTGGAGGTCGAAGCAGTTGACTGCAAAGTAAGAGCCTCAACGGAGGTGGGGAGGCTTTCGGCGGACGCCATGGTGGTGTAGAGACGTAGTCGCGCAGGGGAGCGAAGAGCGCGAATCGAGAGGGGGGTCTGCAGGCGAGGAGTTGAAAGGAAGCGGGGTGAAGTTGGAGAGGCACAAGAATACAATGACCGAGAAAAAAAGACGTCTAATCGCCGGGCCCCGCTTAGAAAACTGCGACCCATAAGGAGGGGAGGGGGAAATCCAATTTGGCCAATTTGGGGGGTCTTTTTTTCTGCGGTGACTCAGGAATGCCCAACGTGGTGGGCGGTGAGTTGGACTCCGTGCGTCATGTGATGGTGGGGTACCCTGTATACAATCGGGGGAAGTTCTTGAACAAAGACCAAAGAAAGGCAGAAAATGGGTTGTCAAGATCGGTTGGATGAGTCTTTTTCTGTTAACTCTTGGTACAGGGAAAATAGGCCATTTCGAGTCTGCTGTCACGTCGAGAGTTCTACTAGTAGTACTAGCAGTAGATTGAATGTAGTAATATATATCTTGGCCTGGCATCATTGGATAGTATATCGCAGCAATCGTTTGCATTTGAAGCTTTGGGGGTTAGATAGTATTGTCAAATTTCAAGTTGCAAGAAAACTTGAATAAACTGTATTCTTCCAACTCAGTGGCCACTGTTGTGTCAATTTCTAGGAAATATTCACTAGTAGTTTCAGTTCCCAGCACTTTTCGCCAATTTCAAGTAGGGTTGACATTACTATGGATTAGCAACACGCGATAAGGATTTATCGAGGACCCACTCGCAAGATCCAAAATCTATTCCATGGCACCATGAAAAGTATTAGGCTTTACTAGTCATGCAAAGACGCCGACATTTGGAAATCATAGTTTCCCCTGACTCACGATTGAATTAGATTTAGTTCGGTGAAAATGATTTCCGGATCGACCGGGCGTGAATCACCCCAATTCACCACGAGCTGTCTCATACTCGTGGTTATTTTATCCTCGCTATCTTCTTCCCGATGTGGATTAGTTCACGGCGATGTCCGCTAAGTACCCGCCATTTACGTGAGTGTCTTAGCATTTGGAATCTCGTACATACGATGAGAATATTGTTTGTGTGAACTCTTTATCAATTGTTTCGGGCATTCTGCTCAGTGCTAACAAGATATTATTGAAATTGACTGCATACTGGACAACCGAGAAAAAGTCTCGGAGATTCTTTCGACATGATTGAATCTGGCATCTCAGCCCGTCGGCAAAGATGACTACTGTAGATTCATGGTGGATAAGAGGGCAAGCCACACCTACTTTAATCAGGTTTGTGAGATGGTTCCTGGATCGATCTATTGATTCGGGATCTGGTCTTGTCCTGTCAGTGCTTTTAATAAGAACACGAATACCCCCATACTCCTGATAATCCACCCATTCATTCATTCATTTCTGTTCTTTCTAGGACGTTCATTCTTTTGAATTTGGTACTTTTCAGTCTTTTCAGCATATCCCAACATGGGTAAATCCTGGGTCTGGACCTCGCCATTGGTCCTCTTGGCGCTCCTAGTACAAGGAGGATTTGCCGTCACACTCACAGCTATAGCACCAGCTGCTACCACGCTCACTACTTTTACATCGACCTACTCTGAGACAGTGACCAATACTATCACAAGCATTGTTCCAATTACCACTAGCCAGACCACATGTACTCCTGGAGCTACGAGTCCCCTCAATGTTCAGTGCACAGATGGCGCGTGGTCTAGCAATGGGGCTTACTGGCAAGAGTGGTGTACGACGGCTTCTTTGCAAGGAACTCCATGGGTTACAGTGAATATTGTCCCCTATTTTTCCCAGTGCCGTAGTCTCTGCAGTTTCTACAGCGCATCCTGCACGGCTGCCAACTTCAATTCGCTCAATCATCAGTGTACTTTGTTGAGGGACGTCACGACAACGGCTGCAGTTAGCAACGGCGCATATGCAGCGCTGGAGAAATTCACCACCAATCCGTGTGTTGTTACTTCGACCGGTTCTTCGACCCAACTCTCAGTTGAAACAGCGGTGGTGGAACAGACGACAACTATCACGTCGACAATCACTCTTTCCACCAGCACCTCATCTCCATCTCCCACTATCGCTGCTACTAGTAGTACCGTCTCATCTGCCGTTGCAACGACCCCCACCGCTTCAGTTTGCACTGTTTCCACTCTGTCAACACTTCCCACCAGCTCCGAATGTGTTGATGGATACTATCAATATGATGGAGATTATTATGAGGTCCTATGTGATTATAATGTCGAGAGTTATGCGGGCTTCGATATCACAAATTCGCGCCAGGATGACATATGGGGTTGCATCGAAGTCTGCTCACAGCACTCAAACTGCGTTGGGACCTTTTGGTTCCAGGGGATATGCTATTCTCCAAGTTCGTCGCTTGTCTACCGTTATTTACCTTACGACTGTGAGGATCCGGATAACAATGTCATCGAATATATTGCTATGCGATTGGATGATAACCCTTGTTCGGCAGTTACCAGTAGCGTGTCCTTGATTCATTCATCAGCTGCCAGTGTCTCTTCTTCTGCTGTTGTGTCGTCTTCTGCACACATATCTGTCAGCATTGCTTCTTCTTCTTCTTCTTCTTCTTCTTCTTCTGCTATCGCGGCACCTAGCTCGGCTCAAGTCGGTGTGTCTTCGTCGACCCCATTATCCCGAAGTTCTTCTACTCCGCTCATTAGAAGCACTGTTACAATTTCGCCTCATTCTGCTCCCCCGTCTTCTGTTCGAGCCTCATCATTACCCGAGGTTACCCCTGCTCATAGCAATTCTGTGACTAAGTCTCACCCAGTTGCGTTCTCCACACCTGCTTCTTCAATGCCGATACACTCTGTCTCCGTGCCTGCTGAGATAGCATCTTCTGTTTCAAACCCGGTGTCTTCCGTGTCTGTGCATACATCTGCATCTTTAGCCTCCACATCCGCGATATCCTTGACTTCAATAGGCGCACCGTCTGTACCAATGCCATCAGGAAGCGAGCCTTCAGGAAGTCATCCTTCGGGAACTGAACCGTCGGGAACTGAACCCTCAGGAAATAAGCCTTCTGGAAATGAGTCTTCCGGACCGGTACCTCCCACACAGACATCGTCTAAACACGGAAACCAGCCAACTGGCCCCCCGGGCAACTCGGCTATCTCAGGATTGACTACAGACACTTCTGTATTCGGAGCTGCTACTCAAACAATCGAACAAACTACCACTACCGCTCCGCCCCAATTCACCACTTCAACCGTCTTCACTACTGAAGTACATACTGTTACCACCTGCCCATCATCAGTTCTAGACTGTCCCGCGAGAGAAAGAACTACGTATATCACCACGGAAACCATCGCCGCCTATACAACTATTTGTCCCGTCACCGCCGAGGAGACCGCAGCTGGCGCAAGTCCAACAGGGGCGGTCGGATCTAATGGACAACATGAAAGCTTGACTACATCTACAGTCTTCACTACCCAAGTTCATCCTACAGTAGTGTGCCCATCGCACATCAAGAGCTGTACCAACTCCCAGAAAACTACCTCGCTCGTCACAGAGACTGTGGTCGCCTACGTTACGGTCTGCCCTATTGCCGAAGCAGAGGCTACTCCTACACCTTCTCTTCAGGCACCTTCTCGTGACCAAAATGCCGCTACTACTCTCACGACTGTTAGCTACATCACAGAGACCGCAACTTTGGCCACAACCTATACAACAGTCAATTATGGATCTGCCACCGAGAAGACAGCAAGTTATATCAGTACCACGGTTATCCCAGTAACCGAAACTGTTGTTGTCATTGGTACTCAAACAGTCAATGTTTCCCCGACCAACGTTCCCAACAGTCAAGCCAATGGATCCAGCGGACAATCTACTACTGGATCCCATGGAGGAAGTACAGAGAATGCAAGTGGCGTGAGTGGTCACGATAACGCCAATGCTGCAGTGGACCATGCTTCACTGAACATTTCTCAATCCACCATTCCTTCATCTTCAGCATTCATTTCTTCGACTACCCAGTCCACCCAGAGTGGCTCATCCATGACTACCGGCTCCTTAACTGGTGCCTCCGCTACTACTTCTCCTGCCTATAATGGCGTGGCTTCCAATACAGCTTCTTGGCACTTGTCCCCTCTTTTTGCTCTGGCTGTTGTGGGTTACCTTTCCTGGTAATACCTTGTACACTCCGAGATGAATATGGTCTTCATGATTTATGGAGATCAGCATTAATCTTTGTTATATTAATACATAATACAAATAAAAATATTCCATTTCTATGGATTTATTATGTTCAGGACGATTCTAAGATCCACAGGCGCCGCACCACAAAGAACTCATTTCTGTTTCTCACCCAAAGTAGTATTGTGAATGGTAGCATAAATAACAAAAACTAAAAGTATCACTTAAATGCCAATAAAAAGGAAATATGAATGGTGTCTTCTCGTAATTCACCCGATGTTTTCAATTTTAACTAGTGCAGATCATCGGCCGATCGGGCATTGACCGGCCTGACGTCACCACACTGCAAAGTGACCAACATCTGCAAAAGCAGGTCCCGTGCTACACAACGTGTTTGTCTCTTGTTCTCCTGAACCGAAATCCTTCATAAATAACCCCTTTCATCGCATAATGGGAACAAAACGGCGGGAAAAGGCCCTGGCCAAGTCCATTCAAGCCGGGCTACTCCGTGATCCAGACCGATTCAAGAAATCAGCTTGGGGCTCGTTTCTAGCCTTCTTCACCTTTCAACGGATCAAACTTATCCGGCACGAAAAACACCTCTTTGAAAAACTTCGCGGAGAGGTGTGGAGCTTCGACGAAAGTGAATACCAGGCGAGTTTTCGGACAACGAGTGGCCAGCCTCCGCTCAAGATGATGGGTGACCTTGGCTATTCTGGTTCGGTAGGTCTCTTTTTATCAGACTCGACGCTGAGAAGGTATAATAAGTACTAGTTATAATTGACAACTAACTATGCATGCAGACATTCATTTCAACACTCGATGGCCACTATGTGATTAAAAGTCTCCCCCGCCATTTCGAATACACATTTTTCGAATCGGACCTTTTAGAGCCATACTTTGACTTTATGAGAGAGAATCCTGACTCCGTCCTCGTCTGGATAACAGACTACATTCTCTCCCCATACACCACACTCGGCACACTATGCGGCTGCACCCCAGCCCACCACATAATAATGGAGAACGCACTCTGCGGCAAAGCCGACGACCCCAACGGCGATAAATGGGAAACATACGACCTAAAGCCAATAAACTACTTCTACCCCGAGCGCGACCTGATGCCCGAATCGCTCGTCAGTGAGGAAACTCTGAGCAGATTGGCAGATACATTCAACGACAAGCTTCATCTGCGACTTTCGGATTCCGAGACGCTCTTGAAAGCCGTTGAGACTGATACGCAGTTCTTGCAGGATGCGAATGCGGTTGATTATTCGTTCTTTCTTGTGCGGATTCCTGCGTCTTCGAATCCAGAACAACCTTCGGGGAGGAGAAGTCCTTGGCGCGAGGGGATTCAGTCTGCGGATGGGAAGTGGAAGTATCGTGTGACTATACTTGATTTCTTTTGGGCGAAGCATAAATTGCATGCGCAGGCCTTGTCGGGGGTTGTGCAGACTTTTAATGTTGTTGGGCAGAAGGGGCCTATGTCGATTACTACTACGGCGGATGAGTATCGGAGGAATTTTTTGAAGATGATTCGGGAGATGATTCAGGTTCATTCTTAGAATTCATTGTTAGTTGGCGTGGGATTTTCTATTGGGACCAATATAGGCTGCATAGTCGTAATAAGCAAAGTTTTCTTTTTCTCTTTTTACGGGCAAGTAGCTAGCGAGAATCTTGATATTTTCGGATGGCTGCAAAAGGCAGAAGGGATGACAGTAGAATTTGTTGGATAGATGGATATTTGTCTTGTTGTTAAGTACTCAAGGAGATGTTCTCGTATGTCCCACAATATCTAGTTCAAATGTTGCAATTTCGGTGCCTAAGGGATGGCCTAATTCCCACTATCCTTACAATAATCTAATTCCGTGCGCATGTCGAGGTGTTGGATGTTCTAGAAGATTCGCTATCACTGATACGAGTCACTACTTTTGTAGGTTATTATGTACGTCATGAGATCAATACATCAATGGAGGTACTATTATGTTTAATAGAAATGTTGGATTTCCATTAGAATATGCACTACCTGCACTACCTCCGCAACCATGTATCCTCCTGAGTTCCCCAAACGCCAACCACCCACCAACAGTTCTGAAAAAGAAACTCCCATCCCGACACCCCCTTGCCCTCAAAGTCTCTTGAGGGTCTCTCGGCTCTCGGCGGCCATGACCCTCTCCTCGTCGCGCTCATGCAGGCGAATTGCCTGGTACTGGTCCATGAGGGTTTCCGCATAATCGTGCAGGTACCTCCCGGAGTACATCTCCCTCCGGGTATTGGTCGAGCACAGCGAGGCACATCCTCGGACACAGAGCCGAAACATGATGACGGGGCGGAAGGTTGGCATGTCGTCGTGGGCCCATCGCACCCAAGGGTCTTCCATGTCGAACTCGAATTCGCCGAAGCGCGGCGGGGTCGCGGCATAGCATTCGATGAAACGAGCCCGAGTCATGGGCTCCGCACTGGACTCACCGCCAGGCGGATTGACGAAGCACTCGGCATTCCGGGGTGGAATGCCGTGTTCTTCGTCATAGACCCTATGGTCGTAGGAATGCGAGACCCCGTATCTCTGGCACATCCAACTCATCTTGACATCCTCCTGCCACTTTGCGACCTCCCGGCGAAGCTTCTCCGTGTCACGGAGTAGCCCGAAGACGGTCAAGATGTCTCGCTCTTGCGAGTAGACATTCTTGCCCTCTTGCCAGATCTTTTCGATCTGCGCCGCGTCGAAGATGTCGACGACTTGGACGAGGCTGTCGCCTGTCCGGCCAGAGAGGGTCGAAGCCAAGAACTGCTCCGGGGGCATATGGACCTCGATGGTCCTGAGGCAGACCATGAAGCTTTCAAGCTTACTTAACTGGTCTGCTACCACCCGGGAAATTCTTGGCCTCAGCCCCCCCAGCTCCATGGGAAGTCGCAAGTATCGAAGAGGATAGATGAGTCGGGCCGGGATGACGACGTCCTGGGCCTGCTTCGCAAACTGCATGTAGTACGAGTCTGGACCGTAGATCATGCCTTCCGGGTAAAAACATCCCGGCGAGCTGAAGGAGACGATATCCTTCGCGGGGTTGAACCACGGGTTGCGAGTGGGGATGGGGATGTAGTCAATGAAGACGTGGCTGACATCTTTCTCATCCAGGGCCCAGGCACACTGGCTCAGGGCAGCTTCGCGGGACTCCTGACATACTCTGGTCAAGACAGGCGGTCTTGTGTTCTGGTGGGCTGTCCAGGAGAGGCAGTTCTCCGAATGCGCGGACAGGAACATCACGGGTGGGACTTCGAGCTCAACCACCCTGCCCTCGAGGCACTCGATCCAGATCATTCGGCGAAGTTCCCAGGGGAGGAACGGAAAAAGGTGGAATCCAGTGGCCATCTCGTTGGATTCGAGTGCTCACCACGGAATGAAGTCGTTGATCGGATGCGATAAAAGGTCCGTGGATCTCAGACAGATCCTTTGACGATCGAACGAAAGGGGGGTGTCGATGAGAAAATGAGTCTTCCTCAAGGATCACCCAAGGTGTAAATCGGATGAGATGATGGAGAAAGGATGAGAGGTCGAAGAGATGTGACGAGAGACCGGTGGAAATGAGACGGATTCCTCGACGGTCGAACGAGGGGATTGTCGACCAGAAAACGCGTGTGCCTGAACGACCATACAAGCTGTAGGTTGGATAAAACGTTGGAAAGGGCATGTAAGATCGAAGAGGAGATGTCAGATCGAAGGAATGAGAAAGGTGATGTCAGGTCGAAAAAGTGAGAGAAGGTGGTGTCTGCTGGAAGTTGGACATGGAGAAGGAGGACTACAGGTTGATATCTCCTTAAAAGGCAACGAAATTCCAGACAAACCAGTGAATCTAGCAGCATGTGAAGGAGCGATGAGAGTGCTTGCTCTAAAACAAGTCGAACCCTGGGAATTGTCTTTTTTGAAAATCACTGCGTTCTGCGTTGACATGCCTCGCATGAAGTTTGGAGCCCTAAGTGGAAACTCTTGAAGTCCAAGAGCATTCTCCCTCAGTCATCAAGAAGGCTGCCGTGTCTGGATTAATGACTAATTCAACCTAAATGTACAGAAAGAGAGTGAAATTGAGCTTATTCCTGGACATTATAGATATCAAGTCTGGGACTTGGCACATCACCTCAACTCATCATTGGCCCCGCAGAATGAAACCAGCGTCGAGTCAAGTAGGAGGAATAGGAGAGTTAGTCTGGTGCTCGGAATTTTGGCGAAAGAAAACTTGAATGAATTGTGCCGTGAATTCGATGATCTGATCTAGTTGGAAGTTCAACCATGAAGTTATTTACGGTTCGTAGCTAGGGAAGCAATTAGGCATATACACACCTACACCCAATAACTTCGGTGATACACACAGGGAATTTGAAATCAGAAGTACCAGTAAAAATCGTCAATTCTGCCATTAAATCATAACTATATGCTTTCGGAATTGTGGTATCACAAGCTGAGTTTGTGCCTTCAACCGCCCGCGCCCCCATTCCCAATATCTCCGAGCAGGTCTATGCCAAAATATCAACGGAGAAATGTCCGAGCCTATGAAGTATAACAGGCAGAAAAGTGAGTAGAGCGGTTTTCCATTAAATGCATTGGACGGAAAACCCCCTCCCACTCGCTGGGAGTCCAGAATTCCCATGCGAAACTCGGAATCTCCTTTTTGTCGCCCCACTAAACCCACTGATAACTCAAGACCGGGACTTCAAACACCGGTGCCGTGCAAGTAGCATTGAAGTACGAATCATGCTCGCAGGTCAGAGGGAAGTCGACACTCCCTGAGTAAGTGATAGAGCTTCCATTCTCACACTTGAGAGAATGGCCACTGCCGAGAGTATAATCCATATGACCGACAGAGCTAGCCTCATTGGAAGAACCGTAGAACGCAACAATGCGCCCAGCACCACGATCCGCATAGCCACAATTGCTCTCGCCATGAGCGATATCATGGATGCGGTATCCGATGTACTCGTCGTGGCAGGTCAGACCATCCTCGAAACCAATGTCGAGCGTTTGCTTGGGGCCATAGCCCCAAGGCTCATAGTTGGGCATTCCGGTCCAGCAGACGTTCACCATTGAGCCGTTGCAGGTCGCGGGGTCCGGATCGCACCAGCCCTGACCACAGAGACACCCCTTAGTGTTCTTGTCCACATCGCTGTGGATGCAGTCCAGACTGTGGGAGCCATTGAACCATTTGAAGTTGGACACGGTCCAGTTGGGAATGGGACAGCCGTCTGGCGGTGTGATGGAGGAGCGTGGGTGGAGTGCGAGTGCGGCGGTGAACGCGGTGCTTGATAAGGCCAGGAGACCCGTCAGAAGAGACCGGGGAGACATTTTGTTTGGGGTTGAGGATTTGGAATCGGATGATCGATCGGGAATCTGATCGTCAGAAGGAATGATCTTGGTGGGTCTTTATATAGATTTCATTTTTCGGTCTCCTGTCTGTTGCATGGGCAATGGATGGGAAAAATTGAGATGAATTTCCTCTGTCCCCTCTGCGCCGTCGTTGCTGGGCATTCTGCGCGGAGACAGGTCCGATTCGTGGTGATTGTGAAGCTGGTGCAGTAAGTCGCCCTAAATTATTAGCAGCGGCCGAGCCCGTGAGACAAAGCCAATTGTGATCTCACGAGGCGAGAAGGGTCTGAGACACGCAGAGGCCATTCGTTGAGGGAGATTGTCGATTGGGTTACAGATGCTGCAGGGTCTCCACGTTCCTGACAGACTAATGTACCTCGAATCCGGTGAGACGGCATGAGAAAGAGGGAGAAAGAGGGAGATCGAGTGATCTCGAGGATCTGGAGCGACGCAGTTCGCCCCACTCTCACGCTCGGTCGCAGGCTTCTAGACCCCGGGAAATTGGCGGTTCTGTGCCGATGAAAGAAAAAGCAAAAGTTGGCAAAAAGAAGCAAAGAGCGAAAGGGAGAGAGTATTGAGGAAGGAGAAAAAGCAAAAGCGACTTAAAATTGGGGGAGACCTTGGGAAGTCGAGGGTGACTGACTCGACTTCAGGTGAGCCTCAGGTGACTTGCTGACTCGCCCAAGTCCATCACCATCACCACCACCGACAACACGCAAAGTGGAAAGTATACTAAATGTTAGACATTATGCAGGTCAGATATTACTGTAATTCGGAAGGTATAGTAGTACTGGCATGGTTGTATTCTGCCATTGACTTGAAAGAATTTTTACTACTACGTAGTGCCGGTAGTTGTGCTGTTTACTAACCGGTATACTACTTAGCACCTAGCCTTCTGCCGGTCGCATTTGGGATAAACTCAAAAAGACAGACTATTTTGCTCCAATTTTATGGAATTGTTACTTCCAACTTATACTGGAAGGTTTCGATCATTAACAGACTAACGATCTAAGAATGGGGCCCCGTCTTCAGTGCAACTTGAACTGTATTGCCCCTCCCGGTGGCACGGATGGTGGCGTCTGATGTGAGTTTGGAGTGGAGATGTGGCGGAATTAACTGGGGCATCGATATTAATAGCCTCGATTTGAATCATTTATCTGTGACGGGGTAAGTCCAGTAAGGTTCCATATGATCACAATAGTGATTGTGATTGAGTTTGTACGGAACAGTCACGACGAACTAGTAATTATACTGTGCAGAGTGCTACCTACCATGGTAGAAAAGCGGAATAGTTAGTCTATAGTTTGGTCTATACTTACTAGTAGTTGACTAGAAGCTTATGGACGGATGTAACCACGGTTCCTTGCACGTGAAAAACAAAAAAACAAATACATCTGGGGCATATAGGGCATCCGAGAAAAAGAAAAAAGGAAGCAAATACAATTTGCTTTTCGCAACTCTTCTCTCAAGCTTTCTGCGATGAGAACTAGTACCACACATATACTTTCCGCAGATCCGAGCCACCATTTGACCCCGGAATCTCTGTGAAACTCGGCACTATCTTTGAAACCGACCGCCAGGATAGGGAGCCACTGAGACTATCAAACCCTGTCGACGGTTCCCGAATGGTTTCAACGTCGATCACTCGGTGACTCCCGGTACTCCGCTGCTCGCGATATCCGTAGGAAGGTGATCACTTGCTGGAAGCTCGTAGCCGCTGTATGTACACACTCTAGCGAGTCATCGAGGATACCTGGTTCATGGTGGAGCCAATGGTGTGAGACAAATTGAACAAGCTCGGTATACTTAATGGGGAAGATCGACGTCGACGAGGGCGCATGGCCTTGCCACGCATTTGGATTGAGTTTGAGTATCGGCTGCAAATTCCGGAGTCTGGAGTAATCGTAACCTTTGAATTGCTTACATGTATAGAATAAGATACAGATTATTTGCGATATTACATTGAATATTCTTGGAGTCCCAAGCCTGAGCCTGGGCCAGGAGTGATTAGTATAGGACGTGCCTTGCTCTCCTCAGAAAAGCCAGTATAGAGTATGATTTGCCCGCAGACCGATGATTATCTTTTGTAAGGGATGATTGGACGGTTATTAATTCAACCGCCGGCTTTCAACTATGATATGGATGAGCTCTGGCGATACGCAATACGCAATACGACAGCTTAGTTCAATGTAGATCACGGTCGGGATTGGTCGACATCGGTGAATGGTATGTCCTGGTCATGCTGTTGATGGACATCCTTTTCACAACCCAAATTTGAAAAGAATTTCTCAAAAGAGGACTGATCACTTATTATTGCCTCATCTCGAGACTGTCGTTATCAGATGGCAGATGGGTTAATCAAGACATTCAGACCCCACGACAAGCCCGTCTAGTGGAGAAATGCCGGATGACGAACTGGAAGCGATGCTTGTACCGACAAGCGGGCTCCACAAGTAGGGAGTGGTGGAAAGGCAACGCCTTGGCAGTCGAGCTTGTTGATGTGATCACAGCCTCGAGAGTCAGGGATTCTCTTTTAAAAAGGAGCATTGAAACCGGTGCAGATCAGATGCCGATCAACGGTGGATTGTATCAGACGCGTCTAGTTGGGGTTGGGAGGTGGAAAGTAAAGATGGAAGACTTCCACCAAAATACTTCCATGCGGCAGTTGTCCCGAACCCTTATCACCCGGCTGATGCGGAACTCGACTGACTCGTGTGTATGTAGGTCCGGAGTACGGGGCGACTGTGGATGCATTAAGGCGATCATTGCTTCTTCGTGGCGGCACAATGCGTTAGACGCGGCTCATTGTGGCATTCAACCTTGAAAATAGAGGAGATGGCTATGGAGTCCGGCGAAGTGCCGGGCACACCATCGCCCAAGTGAGACAAGGTACTCCGTAACAGACTGAGGGACAATTCAATAGTGGCCTTTGCTAGGGTAAAAGTTTCCTGACTCCGTACTGGATTTAAGATGAAGCGGGCGGCCTGACAAGACAGTGAAATTATCAACCCCCGCCCAATCGGACAATTCGGTTCTCCACATTCCACGCGAGAGGGAAAACACCGCACACACACAGACACGGCTAGGATCACCCTAGGTTCGCATGGTAAATGAGGCAATGATTGACATGGTCAGGTCAGTCTCGTCCGGAATGCACGTTTCAGGGGCATTTTTCTTTTGGTTTGCATGCGCTTTGCCGATGCATGGACCCCACCAGAACCGTGGGACGAGGTTGGCCACGGTCGAAGTCGGCCATGCAATACGAGGCACATCCCTGCAAGGTCCTAGTTCATTCCGAGTGGGGGGATGATCGCATGTTCATGCTCATGAGTTAGCCTTTACGACCAGTCGCGTGCTGTGGAACTAGATGGAGGCAGAGCTACATGTACAACCGATCAGTGCCGAGGCAGGGGATCGTGACCACTTGTAGCAGACAAGCCTTGGCTGGAAGTGGGAAAACTTCTGACATCTGTCAATGGGAATTGTCAATAGGACCAAGGGAATTCGGGTTAATCCTACTCTTCCATCCAATAAACCGCGGATGTCGGACCCTCCGCATCCACCAAACAATTCAATAGTTCCACCAGATCGACCGCGGACTTTCCAACCAAGCCTTTTTGTTCCTGCTGCACGTCCCCCGCCTCCACTGGGGTTGGCTTGACAATTTGTAATTGGATCGTGCAACTAGGACGGTCACCTCCGCTTTTCAGCCTCGATTCAGATTCATGCTTTTCTTATAAGGGCTCGTGGGTTTCCGCGCGTCGCTCGCTGAGTTGAGAAGTGGTTCTGCTGCTGTCGATACGCACCCTAACCCACTTCACCACTTTACAATGGGAACGGTTGTCTACCAGTCTCCCCAGTCACTCATTTTCGCATAATGTCGCTTCACGATCAATATCCGGCCTATGGTGGTCGTGGGCCAACGGACCTGCGTCTGGGTATTTCCCTCGCGGTCATTGCCACCATCTTCATGGTTATGCGGGTGTATGTCCGCTTGCGCGTTAACAAATTCGGTACAACCGCATTGATATTGTCTCTCGTTGCTTGGGTGAGCTACTCCGGATAATACTATAGTTACCTCCCATTGAGGCGGTTCTGAAAGTAGTGTGTGCACTAACGCAGAACAGCTTTTCACAGCCATTACTCAAGTCTTCGGTATCCTTTCAGTCCTCCACGGACTAGGAAACCATATCACAGTCATTACAGAAGTCGGCCAACTTCACAACTTTCTTCTCTACACATGGGTCACGGTCTTCTTCTTTAACCTGGCCATCCCAACCGGCAAAGTGGCGGTGGCTGCATTCCTTATTGAAGTTAACGGACAGGGCAGTAAGTGGTCCCTTTTATAGTTCTTGTCAGAAATCACCACTTACACCTTATCTTTTTACAGATCCCAAGATCCGCAAAAGTCTCATCGCCGTGGCCGTTCTCAACATTGTTCTCAACATCCCCCAAGTTCTTATGGTCTGGTTCCAGTGCACCCCAGTCAACGCCCTTTGGGACCCTCTTCGCCAGGACCAATGCAACCACAGCAAGAGTGTCTATTATACCTATTTCGTGGGTGCGATCGCCGCATTATCCGACTTCTACCTCGCCATCATCCCAATCCAAATGCTGGTCCCATTGAAAATCGACCGCAAGTTAAAGTGGGGTCTGAGTTTCCTCATGGGTTGTGGTATTTTCGCGGGAGTCGCTGCAATTGTTCGCACCTGGGCGGCTAAATTCATTCTCGACGTCGATTCATCCTGTAAGCCAGCGTTGGCTTTTTGCCTCCCCCTGCCACGGCGCTACTGCATATCTTGAAAACAGGTGACTAACCCAAAACCTAAATCTAGATGGCGTCGGCACCCTTTTCCTCTGGGGCGAGGTTGAAGAATGGATCGTCCTTATCACAATGTCCATTCCACCCGTCTGGCCTCTATTCCGCCCCTTCACCACCCGCTTCATTAAATCCAATTTATCCCGTACGCCCGGCCCGAGCTACAATTACAATTACCAGTACAAGAATGCCGGCTACAGTACGACAGCTATCGCTTCGCCCATGTCACCCAATTTCCCCCCGCCAATGGTCACCACTACGATCTCTATTTCGTCGGCGAAGGACGGAGCAACGACGGTCGTACCCTCGGAAACTGGGTCGAGAATCTCGGATGAGCGAACCCCGCATAATATTTTGGATAAGAATGATGTTCAGGGTGCTTGGGTTGAGTTGGGGGAGATTCCGGATAAATATAGGAGGAATCGATCGCCTGCACCTTGATTTGTTGGGTTAGGGTGAAAGTTTTCTTGTTTGACTTTTTGTCTACTTACGCTCTCTATTAATTTCATGACTGATGCCCCTTCTACACCACATATACTGGCAACTTTTGATGCTCTCCTCCCGTTTTAGATTCCACTTTGCTTACCACTCACGCTATCTATAAAAATGGGTTTGCTACCAAGCACCAATGGGCTGGGTTAGGTACTCCAAGTTCGTCATAACCTCATCAAGCATGAGGCTGTGAGGGTGACGCCAAGATTGACTCCCCAGTCAGCGTCCCAAAGGGATATTCGGGGTGGCGGACGAATGGTTTTCTTGGCGTGTTTGTCTGCCGGGGCTATTCGGCCTGATGGACAAAGTCAGACTTACCAACTTATTGCTGAGTATATAAAACGTTCCAAGGTTGTTGAGAGGTTTTACTCATTATGAGTCACTTAATTCAAATTCTTCACATACTAGTTGGCCGGGGGCCATTATGCGTAGTAATAATTGCGGGCCTGAATTCCATATCATAATCATAAAAAATATCATATACCGAAATGCATGCCACATTCTAATTACCAGCACGATTTGTCCTTCTATTGTCTTCATCCGACGACCAAGTTGTTTTCTGCAATCTAGTTTGAAAACATGACCGCATCAACGCCGCCGGTCGGAATCACCGTTACTGTGACCCATGTGGTCCACAGTAAATATCCGACCCTTCTACAAGATCCATTCATTCTGGGTCCATTCAACCTGCTCGGTCATTTCGCCACACCTACCAATGCGGTCTGGATCTACGAACCCTTGTCCTCGGCCAATCTGGTTCCACTCGAAAGACTGCGCAACGCTATCAGTCGGCTCCTAGACTATTATCCCCACTTGACAGGCTGAATTCATATCGATCCTAATACTGGAGTTCGTTCCATGACCCGATTTGGCAGTAATATGCATTTACTCGAAGCCAAATGCAACGCATCGTTACAATCTTTTGTGCGGGGGTCTTCAAAATCTGAAACGCAATTCAGCGTGTTTGATTTTCCCAATGCAGGAAATGCACTGCTGGCGCCATGGCATTTGTCTCCTGATAAGAGACAGCAGGATCCTATTTTTACTATCCAGCGTACCGAGTTTGCCTGTTCTTCCGTGGCTATCGGTATGAGGTTATCGCATGTTGTCGCTGGGGCTGGTGGTTTCCTGGGATTGCATCAAGACTTAGCGGCAATTTATCGAGCGACGACCGACCCAGCGATCGACGAGCTGCCAGTCGAGTTGCTCTCGCCGCCGTGTCTAACGCCATTTATGGTTACTTCAATGCAGCGCATGGGTGTTGACGAACCACGAAAGACGCTTACTGAGTCACTGTCGGGATACTCTATGCAGCAGGACCTTGATCATTATAATGGCACACGAGCTGAAGCACATGCCAAAAATGAAGAACGATATCAGAACAGTTTAAAGACAGATCCAATTGTGGGCCGGACCCTGCGGTTCTCACCTGAAGTATTAGCAACCCTTGAAAGTCGGGCGGTCGATCCAAATGAGCAGTGATGCTCGAGTGTCAGCTTTTACCGCATTGTCAGCACACCTCTAGCAGCGAATACATCTTGCTCGCCTGACACGAGCTAACTCAGATGATAAGAGGGACTCGGTATCCTCACGCTCCGCATTCCTTACTAGCGTGAACTTTGCATCTCCTTTACCTGGGCACGGTGGACGCTGTCTCTTTAAAACTTCAAGTTCTTTACGGCTTTTACCGTGACGATACACACAATCTGACTTTAAGCTCCGCCAGAGAAGTCCCCATCACAGCCCTGGAGGTAACTAGGGAAATTATTACCCCGGATTCGAATGGCTGGGATTCCCAAATCCGGGGTTGGGGCGCTTTTCCGACCTGCCGAGGTTTAGCCGGCGGGGTTAATCACCTGTCCCGGTGGCACTTCACAAACTTCAAGTTGAAGTTGTACCTAGTATGGCATGACCGTGACGGTTATTATGGCCGTAGCTGTCAGAGTTTATTTGTAGTATGTGACTCTATCCGAGTTACTAGTAGTCTGTAGCAAAGCTAAATCCGTAGACTTCAAGCTGAGCCATCTATTTCCGGCGGTTCATATTCAGATAGGTTCCTAGTAGGATAGATACAGATCACTGCTCAAGTGACAGCCTTCATCACGACCAGCCCCCAAAACCAACTCTTCCCGAATGTTCTGAATGAAATGAGCCATTTTGATGTGCCAGTAGAATGTCAACTCCGACATGCCGGCCCGCCAAACGGGGCTATGCTTCGCGCGCGTTTCAGGCTAGCTCGGCTCTTGAAAGTGCATGCCGCATCCCGGGTGGTAGCGAAAGCAGTAATCCGACGCGTCAGGGCGAGGAATAAGGTAATTGGAAGCAGTGGCTGGCGGTTAAAAAGGCAGGATTTGTGGAGAAGACTAAGTTGGACCAGGTTCTCCGCAGTCTCCCCACATTGGATCTCCCCACGGGGTTTGACCAGAGGAGAAAAAAAGGTTAAAAGGAGCGGTTATCCATGAGGAAAGATGAAATCTAGTGAGAGATAAGATCAAGATCCAACATGGACGAAAAGATTTCTGCCACTAGCGAGCATGTAGAAGAGCAGCGAGTAATGGGGAGGGCAAACGAGGGAATCAGCTGGGCGGAAGCCTGGAAAAGCCGGCGTGTTTTGCTTTGGTGTGAGTTCTTCTTCTTCTTCTTCTTCTTCTTCTTTTTCCACCTCCACCTCCACCACCTCAACTAATTCCTCTGTCTCTTTCCCGCAGGCCTCTTCATCTTCCTTCTCCCAATCAATTTCGGCTATGAAGTCAGTACGGTCGGAAACCTTCTTGCTGTTGACTCCTTTCTCAAGGAGTTCGGCGTCGAAGCCAATGGCATCCTCGAGATTCGCGCTACAGATCAACAAATCCTCAATGCAGCCAGTACCATCGGTCTTTTCTGTTCCGCCTTTGCAACAGGCTTCATATCCGACCTGATGGGTCGAAAGAAGACAATCATCATCGGCTGCATACTTTGCGTGGGGGGAATCATCCTGCAATATTTCAGTCACAGCATCCATGAACTCTTCGGTGGGAAGCTATTGAGTACTTTTGGCTTTGGCTTGGGTCACTCACTCGGACCAGTTTTTGTTGCCGAACTGGCACCGCCCAAGGTCCGCGGTATTTGTCTGTCGCTGGTGAATACTATGATTGTACTTGGTCAATGGATCAATTCTGCCGCGGTTCTCGCCTGCTCCAATCGATCTGATGACTTGGCCTGGCGTATTCCAATCATCACCCAGATGATTCCGCCTGGTCTTCTCCTCATTGGCCTTCCTTTCCTCGCCGAGTCGCCGTCCTGGCTTATCATGAAAGATAGACACGAGGAAGCAGCTCGATCATTCCGACACTTCAATGGACCCGATTTTGATGTTGACGAGGCTATGGCAATCACTACGGCCGCCGTTGCACAGGAGAAAGAGCTCTCGCGTACTGGGTCGGCGTGGTTGGATTGCTTCAGGGGGCCGGATGGACGCCGCACACTTATTATCTGCATGGTATACATCGCTCAGCAGTTTATTGGAGTCAACTTCGTATCTGGATATTTAACGTGAGTCAAACGAGCTACAATCGCTGGTCCAGGGCTAATGTTCTTCTTCTCTCTTTTTAGGTACTACTTCAAGCTCGCTGGTGTCAGCGATGCCATTGCACTGGCTCAAGTCGCATTCGCTATCCAACTCTTCGGAAATATCTGCTCGTGGCCTTTGGTCGATCGGCTTGGTCGCCGACCGATGATTGTTGGCGGTATGATGATCATGACGGCGGGTCTGTTGGTCATTGGAGGTATCAGTACAATCGGGTCCAGCTCGGCACTGAAGGCGACTGTCGCATTCATGACATTGTGGGGCTTTTTGGTAAGACTTCCAGCTGCTTTTCTCGAGGGTATTCGGAGGTCAAGATTAACATCTCGATAGTATCAAGCTACTCTTGGTGCTGTTGCATATGCAGTTGGCGGCGAAACTCCCAGTCCACTTCTACGCCAGAAGACATATTCGATCAATATCATGTCAGCTACGGCCGTTTCATGCGCTGTGCTGCAAATCCTGCCATACCTTCTGAATACGGACGAGGCGAATATCGGTGGCAAGATCTGCTTCATATTCTTTGGTTTGTCGCTGCCCATGTGCTTCTACCTGTACTTCTGTTTGCCGGAGTTAAAGGGACGCACAGTGGCTGAGATCCAGGAGATGTTTCAAGCTGAGTTGCCTGCTCGAAAGTTCAAGGATTACATTTGTCAAAATGAGACAGTGGCCGTGGCCGGTAAGGCTATGATTCGGGCCCATGCTGAGGGAGAAGAGTGATTAGTGTTATTATGTTTGAAATGATTCGTTACTACTGAGTTCGCATATTAATAAACGAACTGTTGCCATCCAACTATACGAGCGAGTAGGTACTAGAATTAATAACGCGGGAAATTGCATATTGAACCTTTCAACTTTCAAATTTGCTTTCCCCTTAATAAATAGGAGAATGATTTTGTCATTGTTTCTCTTTGATAAAATAAGAAGGCCGGGGAGTTGTGAGTTGTGAGTTGTGAGTTGCGAGTATAGGGCATACTAGTACTAGTATCCCCGTTCCTGGCGATGTGCTGCTTACAACTTCCCAACTGCACCCACCTGGCCAGCATGCAAGGAACCCCATTGAGGGCCCATTGAGGGCCCACGTCAAGTGGATGAAGACCAGTAAGAGTTCAAGTTCATTCACCTTCTCTCAATCCACTCAAAACTGCACCCTCCCTTCACATCGGCACCTCCACTGGTATTTGCTGCACCAAGTTACCCATTACGCGCTTCTTTCACTAGCTACTCCATCGCACGCCTCTTTCTCAATCCAGTTATTAGGATCGTTTAGGTATCTTATCTCCTGCCTCTCATCCCAACGATCATGGACGACCACACAACCCCGGGCGACCTCCTCGACAACTACGATTTGATCGTGAAATACACCCACGCAATCCACCTCCTCAAACTCCTCTGCATGAATGCCTACATCGAAGCATTTGACGCAAAGACTGACACCCCACTCGGCCGACGCGCCATGTACATGGATCGTCGCGTAGGATACAACGAAAAGTTCTACTTCCTGACCGACTTCATGTCCGGCGTGACCTACCTCAACAAGATACTGCAAAGACTGCAACTTACAACGATACGCATTCAGGAAGGTTACGTCGCAGCAACAGAGCACACCTCTATTCCGGACCAAGTGCAGAAAGTCAATCATCTTCGTCGGGCACTGGGTATGCCGGTCGTTAATCTACTAGAGGACGCGGCGAAGTTTGGAAATTGGGAGATCGGTCCTGATCAACTTACTCTCAGCGAACTTCTTTTCGAACTCATCTTTCGCTCAATTTACTCGAATGCGATTGCGGAACTTGCGGATCCGGACGAACCTACGGCTATTGTTTCGGGTGGTGATACGGTGGTGAATCGGATTGCTGAGCGGTTTAGTCTTCTGGGACAAAGTCAGGATTTTGCGGGGGATTCTGTTGGCATTCAGCCTGGTTCGAATTATGGATATGGAAATCGTCCGCCACAATATTCGAATATTGGTGATGATGAGATTCTTGAATCGTGGCTGCACCCGCGGCATTAGAAATGTGGATCATCGATAATGGGTTCAGGTCATCTGCTCTCACCATGCGCGTGTCTTACGTCAGGTAGATATGGGTCTCAAACTGCCCGATGACAGGTTCGGTAGAGATTATCGGAATGGCGATTGATGAAACGGTGAAGCCTCGAAATGGGCCACTGATACGGAAGGAAATTTCATGATCTGGTTCTTCAGTGTCAATACATATGGCAATTCAAATGCTTTATTCAAATTACCCAATTGAAATAGGGTAGGCTACTGTTCTATCCTCCCAAACACTTTTAGATCGTTCTGTTACTCAAGAATCTAAAAAGGTAATTTCGAGCGCATTGCAACAAACTATAATATGAAAAGTCGTCTTGTAGCCAAACTACATGCTACTCCTCCTAGTAATAACACATCCTCTTTGCGAATTCGAACACAGGAATAATGCGGTCTATTTCTGATACAATTGACCTAGGAAATTGTGAGGAGCTTGATTTTCAACTCCAACAGGAACTTTGTTGTCGTAATTGGCAAAATCGCTTTTTTGAGTGCGGTGCGCGGTAGTTATCTTAGGCCTTCAACTCCATAACTAGATACATAGATCGATCGCCGGCTCACTCGGTCGAATCACCAGGATCGTCATGTTCCGCTTTTCTCTCCCTTCTGTGCATTTGAAGCGTTTCAATATGAATCCCTTTTCGGGGATACTTGATAGCCGAGGCTAAAAACAAGCGGAATCGACTACTAGCGCGGAGCCGACCCTCGACACCCTAGCCCCAAGTTCCCCACGGAGAGCAGATCCTCGCGTCTCACCGGCTTTATGCGTGGGGGTACAGCTGAAGCGCCACTCACGCATTCCAGGCTTCTTCTGCCGTGTTACCGAAATTGCCCAGCGAATCACATCTCGAAATTTCTGGGGACTCTGAATATGGCTGGTCGCAGGGCGTGGGGTGCAGGTGCATTTCCCCGAAACTATTCTCCGAAGCCTCTGTGAGCTTGGTCAGAGTGCGGAGACTAGTCCGTTTCCTCTTGTCGTAAACTCTGGGATTGAATGTATGCTGATCATTTCCCCGGATTTGCGAACCGAGCAGGGGTCCGCGCCCAGATTTGTCGATATTTAATGATGGAACTGGGGACGTATTCTGTTGGAAATCGTCAATAGAAACTTGACATTTGATATACAGATTCAGATATCCTTTCCGTTGGTCTGAGACTTGAGGAAATACCAGTACTTTCTGGTTCAAATCCTGACAACCATGCTCGATATCAACATAGACTTCAAACGTCACAAATGGGCGATAATATACTGTTCAATATCCGCCATAGGGGCCTTTGTCTTTGGATATGATAACACTTATTACAGTGGAATCCTCGGAATGCAGGAGTTTAAAAATGACTACGGTACTCAATATGAGAATGGTCAAAAGGCACTCGCAACGAGCTTCACTTCCCTTACAACTTCGAGCATTTACATAGGCGACATGGTTGGCGCCTTTGTCGCTGGACCGTTGAACGATCGTTTCGGCCGTAGAGTTGTTCTTTGGATCGCCTCGTTTCTCGTTCTAGCAGGTGGCATTACACAGACTGCCGACACCCACATTGAAGGGGTCATTGTATTGGGTCGAATTCTCATTGGCCTTGGAGTTGGCAATTTCACAGTCACGTCGCTCCTCTAGTGAGTGCCATTTTACTTCTATTGTCACTTTCCACCTCTGAGAATACTGCTAACAGGCTAACAGCATGGGAGAGGTGGCGCCTATTGAGATCCGCAGCCCGGCACTCTACATGTACCAATTCATTCAATCCTGCTCGCAACTAGTCGCTTCCGGCACCACGCAAGGAACGAACGAAATCAAGTCATCTCTTTCATACAAACTGCCGATGGGCGGTCTTGTAATTCTACCTCTTGTGGCTTTTGCGCTTTTACCATTTATCCCGGAGAGTCCGACCTGGTATGTGTTTCGAGGAAGACGACAAGATGCTGAAACCGCGCTCCGAAAGATTCACAAAAATGATTCGACATATGACCCATCTGCTGATATCGCCCTGCTGGAAAGGGCACGAGAGTATGACAACGAACAGGCAAAAGCGTCATCCTGGAAGTCATTGATCTGCGATCCCGTCGAGCGCAAAAAGTTGATTTGGGCCGCAGGTGGGATGTATGCGCAACAAATTTGTGGTATCATATTTTTCTATAACTATGGGGTCGTTTTTGCGCAGGAAATTGGCGTCTCCCAGCCATTCACCATAACCCTTATCACGATGATTCTGCAAATCTTCGCGGTCGGAGCCTCGGTGCTTACGGCGAACAAACTGAGACGACGAACAAATCTACTCATCAGTACAGGGTTGATCTTCATGTCGTTCATCGTGATCGGGGGTATCGGTACGCAAAAGGAGCTTTCGACGGCATCGAAATACGTTATCGTGGTATTCTCATACGTCGTGATCTGTGCGTACAATTTCGGTCAGGGGCCCTTGACATATGCTATTACGCGCGAATTATCCGTTGGGGTTAATCAAAACAAGATCATTTCGATCTCGATTGTTGCTCTTTACTTCTTCTTGTGGGTCATTTCGTTCACGGCACCATACCTTTACTATGACGCCGGGCTGGGCCCAATGGTCGGGTTCGTTTACGCTGCAACGACTCTCACTTCGCTTGCTTGGGTCTGGTTCTGTGTTGGGGAAACTCAAGAGAGAACACAGGTGGAGATTGCTGCATTTTTTGAGGAGGGTATTCCGGCTCGTCAATGGCAAAGTCATCTCTTCGCTGATAATCGGGGGCAGGAGAAAGCTTTGGGAGGGCAGGATGGAAGGGAAATGACCATGTAATATTCAATGGAGGTCAGGAAATTTGAGAAGAGAGGAACGGAAACAGCCATGCATCAAGGTTCAGATGGGCTATAAGAAGAGAGTCGGGCATGGATGCCTGGTTAACGTGATATCAGTCTGTGACCACCTGCGGGATATCTCGTTCCACTTCTTGTCCTATGTATGACAGTGGTGAGGCAATATTATTATCATACGCACATGATGAATCAAGGTGTCGTACCTCTAATTGATGTTCAATTCCTGGTTGGGTGTTCCAAGCACACTGCCATTCAGCAGTATCTCGCTATTGTGCTGATTCTCATCCAACATAGCGTCTGCCTCATGTAGCCATAATTTGCCCTCCCAAACAACAGCCCTGCCGGGCTAGCTCAATCGGTAGAGCGTGAGACTCTTAATCTCAAGGTTGGGGGTTCGACCCCCCCGTTCGGCTATTCCTACAAAAAATCACCTGAGATATCTTTTTGCCTTCCATTCAAAATGGCAGACGCATCATCTAACGGTCTCTTTTTTGCATCCCTTTTTTTTGGATTGATAGACTTAAATACTCCTGCTTGATTTTTATTAATACTATCCAAATTGTATTGTATATGTGCTGGATTGAAGCCGAAGAGGTCCACCCCCCATTCAAAGCGCAAGTCATGGGGTTAAAAATGTTCGATCAATGGAAAATAAATGATTGACAGGTTCAGTGACAAGTGACACTACGAGTTATCTTAAAATCCAACAAGAAACAAGATAACCCAGCTGTAAGGTTGCCTGTTGCTCGTATCTACCGTGGGGATAAGCGTTTGGCTTGGCATTTCTTGTTTCCGCCAGCCTCTCCACCTCTCCCCGCTTTTTGACCCTGAGCTGCCCCAAATTTCAGCCTCGATCCAATCACCATTGTTAGGCAACAACTAAATGAGATCCCCTCAGCTGGAACTCCGTCGGCTCTCCAATGTATCCACTACAAAGCTAAGCCCAAAGCTGATCAATGACGCCATGCACTGCCATGTCACCTTCCCAGTTGTTTCCAGCGTTACAACGCGCGAGCCTCGGAGGACTCCACTAACCCCCTCAAATGGAAAGGAGTTTGTTGTGAAACTGGAAATCCGATGTATCACGACGGATCGCTCCGCCGCTCGCCCGTTCGATCTGCATGGGGATTGGCGAGGCTTGGTGCTGCATTAATTTCGGGAGAGCCATTCGGGGTTCTAACATGGCTCAGGCCATCCATGCTCCACCTCCGACTTATCCGGAAAGTACTTAAACGGGTTCCCCTGACACTCCCCTGCGGCGAACTTGACTCTCATCAGGAATCGACCGAGCTCTCACCATGCGTGTCCTTGTCCCCTTGACTGCGTTGGTGGCTACGGTCGCTGCTTTGAGCAGCCCCCACCGCAAGGCCACGAAGAAATCCAGTGTCGCCAACCATATTCAGAAGCGAGACACCCACTCCGTGGATCAGGCTGACTATCAGTACCTGAACAAGAAAACCCAGCGTAAGGAGCCATACTATCTACCATATGAGAGCCGATGAAACTTACCATTCGCTGCAGAATTCCTTGTCAACGGAAAGCATTTCCCTCAGGTTCCGTTTGACATTGGAGAGAGTTATTCAGGACTGCTATCCAATACGCCTCATGGAAATTCCAGTTTGTTCTTCTGGTTCTTCCCATCGACAAACCCTGATGCCAAAAAAGAGGTATCTATCCGACTGTTTTAACGAGAATTTCTCTCGAGAAAAAAAAGCATCCGCTAATTGCCAATCTAGATTACTATCTGGCTGAATGGCGGTCCCGGTTGCAGCTCCCTCGACGGCCTTCTCCAGGAACATGGCCCTTTCCTGTGGCAGTCTGGTACATACGAGCCTGTTCGCAATCCTTACTCGTGGACGAACTTGACCAACATGGTTTACATCGACCAACCTGCCGGTACAGGTTTCTCCCCCGGCCCAGCTACCGTGCAGGATGAGATCGACGTCTCAAATCAGTTCAACGACTTCTGGAAGCGTTTCATCCAAACCTTCAGCATGCAGGGCTACAAGATTTACATCACCGGCGAGAGCTATGCAGGCCAGTATATCCCGTACTTGGCTTCCGGGTTCCTCGACCAGAACGATACCACCCACTTCAACCTGAAGGGTATCCAAATCAATGACCCATCTATCAACGAAGATAGCGTCATGATTTACGGTAAGAAGAATTCTGCGAGCCAATTTCTTCATATATTGCAATTAGCTTACAAAAGCATCAGCTCCCGCCGTGGCTGCACTGAACCACTTTTCCAACGTCTTCACCCTGAACGATACATTCCTTGCCGATATCAACGAGAAGGCCGAAAAGTGTGGCTACAACAAATTCCTGGACACTGCCCTCACCTACCCACCTCCCAAGGACTTCCCTGTCACCCCAGACCCCAACGAGGACGGCTGTAATGTTTGGGATCAGATTCTGGTGGCCGCAACATACATCAACCCTTGCTTCAACATGTACCATCTGACAGACTTCTGCCCTTTCTTGTGGGATGAAATGGGATTCCCCTCTTTGGCTGGAGGCCCGAACAACTACTTCAACCAGTCCGCTGTTCAGAAGGCCCTTCACGTCCCGCCTACTAACTACGCAGTCTGTGGAGGTGATATCTTCGGTAAGAAGGGCGACCAATCCGTTCCTAGCGCCCTTGGCCCTCTTCCCAGCGTCATTGAACGGACTAACAACGTGCTCATCGGTCATGGATGGTTGGATTATCTCCTTTTCCTGAACGGAACTCTTGTTACTATTCAGAACATGACGTGGAACGGTGCCCAGGGTTTCCAGAAGCCACCAACTGAGCCGTTGTTTGTGCCTTACACAAGTGCGCTAGCCACCGTTGCGAACCAACAGGGCTCCATCCCATGGACCAATGACGCCGGCGGTGGCATTCTTGGTACGGCGCACACTGAGCGTGGCTTAACCTTCAGCTCTGTCTATGGATCCGGACATGGTGAGTAATGGAGTGTCTTTCGACGATGGAATCGTGCTGACCCTCTCTACAGAAATTCCGCAGTACGTTCCTGGTGCCGCTTACCGCCAGCTTGAATTCCTTCTCGGTCGCATCAAGAGTCTCCAGGACAAGGGGCCCTACACTACCCAGTAGGCATCTAGATTTTACATGATCATCGCAGACATCAAGCATAAATGACTAGAGAAATGTGACATTTGCGCTCTGTACATACTACTTGAAGGCTCACTTCACATTACAAAGCAACATTGCTAGAAATAACTTGAAATTCAAATTTGAATATTCTAGTAGACCGTTTAACCCCTAGCTTAATTCTGAAACCAGTCAAGTCTCGCCCCTCTTCCTGAAATAGCTTCTTGAGGAATTCCAAATTCCACGGGCGCCTGTTGCGATCTCGTGTCTTCCATCGTAGAGAGGGTAGACAACCACCGCTCCAAATGCTCCAAATTGCCATATAATAGCAACCGTGACCCACCCAGAAAAGAAGGACTTAGTGAAGATGTAGTCACGATAAAGCGGGAGAGGCCAAGCGACAATAGTGACTAAGACAATGACAACAAAAAACACGATGGCAATTTTCAGCCAGCGGTAGAGTTCTTTGATTGTTGCTTCATCAAATGGATGCTGGATGTCGTCTAGACTTTGTTGCTCCACCGCAAGGGACGGTGGTGTCTTCGGTGGAGCCTTTTCATCGATATCGCCAACACGCTCTGGGTCATTGCTGTTGATCGGTTTTTCTGTGGGTGTACTCCCAAGAGGCTTGGTGATCTCGTTACCCTTCGATGCTTCGGTATTCTCATCCCCGCTATCGTTGGGCGTTGCAGAGTCGGATTCAGCGTGTAGTTTGGCTTCATCTTGTAGTTCGATGCGAAGAAACACTCGCCAGTCGAAGGTGTATGGCTTATATAGCGAGAGAACGACAGAGTAAAGGGCCGGCGAGAAGAAAGAAGCAATCGCCGCATAAAGGGCTGGATATTGGTTTGAAGTAGCTGCAATATCCACAGCACCGTACATTGTCTTCGCGGTTACGAGCCAAACAGTAAGACCCGTGAAGAAACCAAGTATCGGGGAAAAGATGGCAGCAAGCCGAGTTTGTCTCGACCAGAAGAGTGTAAGAATGACCGGAATGATTCCGGGGCAGGATATCACAGGTCGCAAGTAGCCAATCCAAGTCATATTCGCGCCTCCGTAGTTCAATGCAATTGAAATTCCAGTGATGAAGACACCGTGAATCACGACTGTCAGATGACTGACCTTGACGAGCTTCTTGTCTGTCACCTGCGGGTTGAGGTATGTTTTGTAAATATCGTAAGACAAGATACTGCTGACTGCAATCATGGAAGAGGAAACCGTGCTGGTGATTGCCATGAAGAGTAAGATGAAGAATCCCACGATTCCGCCATCGCCAATCAGCGCTTTGATAACATATGGCATCACCATGCCCATGCTGACTTCAGTGTCAGTTAGAGGGTCGGGGTAGGTTGGGAAAATGGGGGTGTTGTGGATTGCCCGAGCTGTCAAGCCAAGCACTGTGCCAATTCCCCAGGGGATGCCGAAAACTGCGAGTGCAGCGATATTATAGCCAGGGACAGTAGCCTTGACTTCGGTTGCAAAAGATTTTTGCCAGAATGCAGTGTCCTAGTAGAAATGTTAGAGTATTGAAACTTGAATGTATAGTACTACATCAAGTGGTTTACTTACCATGACAACAAGAGCCAAGTTGCCAAACTTTAGAATTAAACCCCAGATGATTGCGCCCTTGGATTTAAAAGTGAGGACAGACCCTTCATAGTTACCAGAGATGTAGTTCTCACTCGCAGTCGCCGCCACTTTTTCATAGAGGCCACCCAACCCGCCAATCGCGTCGTTCGTTAGAACAGCAAGGGTGAAGTAGATGATCAGGATCAGCGCGATTGCGGTATGCAGGAAGTCGGTTAAGAAAGTGGCCTTTAGACCACCAACTGCGGTATATAGAACAACTATAGACGCATTAGCTGCGGCCCATCATGTTTTCAGAGTATCGAGATCACTTACCTCCTAGTGGAATCAGAATAGTCGCTGCCACAAAGTGCATACCCGATACACCATAGATAAGCTGGGACCCCGTCATGATCATAGAGGCACAGCCAAAGACATTGTTCACTAAATTGAGCACAATAAAAACAAGATGTCCAATCTTGCCATATCTCATTCGTACAATTTCAAGAGAAGTGTGCGCGTAGGGAACTCGAATTTTAGCCATTACGCCAAGTGCGGCCATTAATGCAATTTGGAAACATAGTCCAGATCCCCACCACTATAAGCATGTCAGATATTTGCCAATTGTCGAAGAGAACACGATTTTCATACCAATGGAACGGCTAAGCCGTACCTGTAGCACATTGCAGCTGCCAGCACAGTCTCGTTGATCCACATCCAAGATGAAAACACCGCGGATGCTGTTAAACCTGTTCCAACAGACCGATTGGCGACCATGAACATCTCCGATTTTCCAGAATCCTCCGAGAGATAAAGCTTTTGGATTTTAACGGCGATCAAAATGACACCGCAAAAAAGGACGCCAAGTCCAATCAGGAGCCCGTAGGCCGCACCCTGAGAGATCAGGGCCAGCTTGCCCGTGTCTATCGTATTTGACATAGTGGGATGCCGAGGATTGAGGAACGCGAGAAGCAATTACTTCGGGCCCTTGGAATTCTTATTTATTCATTTCGCGGACCATTCTCCTCTTGGCCTGGAGCTTGGTCTATTTTCATAGCCAATGATTTCAAAGAATCACACGCGCCCATGATTTCCATGTGGTCGGAGCTTTCTCACGTCGTTCAAATCCGATATTGCGTTATGCAGAGCGACTCCAATATGACGTTCCGGAACGTTTTTTAAAGCATCGCGAAGGGAAGTTAACTTCTGTCAAGGCACTAAAATCCAAAGTGTCAAACTTGATTGGTCTTAGCGATCGTGTTGGGTGGAATTTAGGGGTTGTGAGTCGCGATGGCGTGCGTCCATGGCGCGATAGCGAGTTCATTCTGCGCTATCTCGCACCAACTAAATCACCTCGTTCTTCTCCACATTACCATCACTCCGTAGGAATATGAAAGGGCCAAGATATTTGTCGGCCGATAGGATCATATTCGACATCAGCCTGAAGGATAGCGAGATGGAATCGATGGCGAACAGAAGAATGTCAATGTTGGCAATGCTAAGGTGATACCATAGCTGCCGACAGACCCGATAGAAGTATTCAAAACACGAGGACCCCCATTCTCTCGAGACTGACGATTGCCAGTTCAATGACCCTTCAACTCTAATTTATTGCAACGAACAGAAACATGGCAAACACGGAGACCAAAGAGCCTCAACTCGGGAGAAATCCTCCGAAACATAAAAAACAGATTATCCTAAATGCCTTCGTGATGAATACCCCCGGCCATTTGGCCCCTGGCCTATGGAAACATCCTCGAAATCAAACCGACCAGTACAAGAAGCTTTCATTTTGGACAAATCTCGCGCAACTGCTGGACAAAGCAAATTTCCATGCCATGTTCATCGCCGACACACTTGGTCCATACGATGTTTACAAAGGTCCGGCTAATGTAGTCCCATCACTCGCCTCGGGCGCACAATTCCCCGTCAATGACCCGCTATATCTGGTACCTGCCCTGGCTGCAGTAACCAAGAATCTAATTTTCGGCGTCACTGCAAGCGTGACTTACGAAAAGCCTTATTCACTCGCTCGCCGCTTATCGACGGTTGACCACCTCAGTGATGGGCGCTTGGCGTGGAATATTGTTACCTCTTATTTGGACAGCGCTGCGAGGAATCACGGTTTGACGGAGCAAATCCCGCACGATGAGCGATATGCTATTGCCCATGAGTACCTGGAGGTTCTGTATAAACTTTGGGAAGGCAGCTTTCGGGATGGCGCCGTTGTCGCTGATCGCGACGCTGGGACCTATATTGAAAGCGATGGTGTTCGACAAATCAACCACAAGGGGAAATATTTCGAAGTTCCGGGACCTCATTTTTGCGAGCCATCTCCCCAGCGGACTCCATTTCTCTTCCAGGCTGGGGTTTCGGAGGCTGGGAATGGGTTTGGTGGTAAACATGGTGAAGCTATCTTCATTGGGGGCCAAATACCCGAAGGGACGCGCTTGACTGTGGATAACATTCGCAGAATTGCCGAAGAAGAGGGCCGCGATCCAAATCATATAAAAGTGATTGTTGGCATCAATGTGATTGTCGCGGCGACAGATGAGCAAGCCAAGGCAAAGAGAGAAGATTATCTTCGATATGCAGATGATGAGGGTGCTTTGGCCTTATTTGGTGGATGGACAGGTATTGATTTATCAACCTACTCCGACGACGAAGATTTCCGGTTCAGCGATTCCCCACGAGTGCAATCGGTTATGCGGAGATTTTCTTCCACCGTTCCAGGTACTGAGAATCTCCCATGGACAAAGCGAAGGATCGTTGAGTATATCAGCGTTGGTGGCCTTCAGGCTAAGGTAGTTGGTAGCCCTACCACCGTTGCAGATGAACTGGAGAGGTGGATTGAGATTGCTGGCGTGGATGGATTCAATCTGGCACACATCACAAATCCGGGATCCTTTGAGGATATTATCGAATTTCTCCTTCCAGAGCTCAGACGCAGAGGAATTTTCCGTGCAGAAGTTGAGAAGGAGGGTGCGACTGCAAGAGATGTCTTCATTGGATCTGACCGATTGCCAGAAGATCACCCGGGAAGCAAGTACAAATGGCGTGCCGGGGAAGAGGTTCCTCAGTATCAACTTCAGGAATCCTCCGGCATTACTGAAACTTCGCCATGAGAGTGCGATCAATTTCGTCACACCGGTATATAATATTAACAGTTAGCCTTTTAGCAATGAACAATGAAGATGAATATGACTTTAAATGATAATAGTCCCTGCCATCCGAAATATCACTCCAAACATCATTAGGCTTGCTCCGAAAGGTCTGTTTTTGACCACCAAATTTCCGTTTCCTTTCTCGCCCAGTCATCCACAACAATCTTAGCAGGAGAAGCTACTTCCCCACCAATAATTTCCTCATTATCCTTTCCAAAAAGCATAGCTTTCTGATCTCTTGGTTCAAAAGGCGACCACATCGGTCTGTTCGGATATCGCTCTCGCACAGTATTCGGATCTCCCGTCGTAATGAAGCTGGTAAGATATGCATGAAGTGTTCCCGATAATTCATTTTGAGATTCGGAGATTTTTTGGATATCCTTGTTGTATGTCTCATAGTACATATTATCCGCATGACTCGCACCGAGGATAGTGCGAGGAAGTGCCCAATGGTATAGATATACCAGGCCGCCCTGGGAAGAAGCAAG
Source organism: Penicillium pancosmium (assembly GCA_031761475.1). Classification (NCBI taxonomy): domain Eukaryota; kingdom Fungi; phylum Ascomycota; class Eurotiomycetes; order Eurotiales; family Aspergillaceae; genus Penicillium; species Penicillium pancosmium. Next base: position 97,569 of record JAVMSB010000043.1, on the reverse strand, counting down.
ATGAGCCGTCTGACGGACAGGTGCCACATAGGCGTAGTGTCCATATGCTGCCTCAATGCGCCGGAATTGAGCTCCATTATCTTCTCCTGTCTCTTTATATGGCGATTTGGAATCGACTTTTGGATCTGGATATAGTTGTTCAATCGAGTCTAGCTCGGAGGCTGAAAGGTTGGGCAGAAGATTCTGCCAGAATGTGCAGAATTCCAATGGTTCAGACATCTGCTTGTTGACATAGGCGTTTGCTTCATTTGTATTGAATCCGGTCATTAAAGGTATTTTTTTCCATGATTGAGAATTCCATGCTTCCAGTGGTTTGCATGGAATTATATCTTCGTCGATGACTGGTTGGAAGGGTCATCTTAGCGAGGGATTGTAGTTATCGAACACCGTTGTTTGAGCCTTAATTATGTCTGAACTCGCGAATCTGCGCAGATATGGGAATATTTCCGTTTCATGCAAGTCCTCTGGGCATTTGACCTCTCTAAGAAAGTCTTGAAATTGCTCCTCGTGGATCTTCGCGTCATAAGGGCGGACAGTTCTGGAGGTGGGCGGTCCGGATTCCATGATAGCGCGATGGAATAAAGGGCGCTTGCTATGGTCGTGGTTCAACATATGATGTCCAATTTATTAGAGATGTCAAAATAGATCTAGATCAAAAAATTTATCGCTTATTTTCTTACCGAGTGCGCCCCCGCAGAGATATCAATTAGGATCACATTTCCTGGATCCCCACCAAATCGACTGTTGTCCCGAACCCATTCAAAGAGAAGGACCTGATCTTTTAAACCCAATTTCAAGATGCCCTCATTTTTGCTGACTTTTGAAGGCAAGAAGCCAAGAGCCCCAATGCGGTACCAAAAGCTTACACCGATAAATGGCTTTTCTGACCAGGCTAACATGGAAGCAGTATCGTGCATAGCAGCAGAACCACGATTTAATGTACCGCCGTGCAAGTAAATTGCCACTGGGAGTAAACCATTGAAGCGGGTAGGTCGGAAAATATTTGCGGTCAGACAGTCTTCACTTTGCTCGAGGTTTGGACCTCCGGAAAGCAATGCCTTTCCAGGAGCTGTGTGGCCGTACTTTGAGCCATCGATTATTTCTCTGGAATCTTCTATTTTCTGAGCAGGCTGGAAACGGTTTTCTCCGGTTGCGGGCAGGGCGTATGGAATCCCGAGGGATGTGGGAAGCCTTCCTCCAACTGGATTTCGCGGATCTTCCCTTGGGGGAGCTTGACAGAGGGTCTTTTATTTGATGATGCCATGGAGATAGAACTTGGAATTCTAAGCCAATCGGGCCTTTCTTTTCTGGCCTTAAACTGAAATGTCGCAGTGCTCTGGACATTTCTATCAAAAAATGTTCTAATAAAATCCATGCTAGTTCATTATCAGATCCGTTATCAATGATTTCATGCATAGATCATCCGAACAGTATCTCACAAGCTTGGATAATCTATAAGTCGGGAAACATTCTTTCACTTTCATTCTTTCATCGATATCTCTTTGTTATCTAAAAAGATAAAATGAGAATTTCATATCCACCACAACAATATTATATCCTGTCCGAATGAAACGTGTACAGAGACTTGAATCTTCCAAAATGTTTCTTATGATAATCTTGCTTCTCAGTGGCGATCGGCAGTAAAATCCGCCCTGAAGCAAAGAAGGCCACCACTGATTTCGTAATTCTCTCTCATCGGAGCTATGGACAATGGGAATACTGCCCGAAAGAAATACCACTTGTAGGTGGTGAAATTCAATCACTGCGCTCCCTTCCTTTAGAGCAATAACCCCCCCCCCCAGCATTCATTCAAACTCTCGTAATTTTCTCCCCGAATGTGTATACAAACAATCAATCTCAATGAATGGTGAAATTAGTTATATGTCGCCGCAGAGCGAATCAAGCGGTGAAAGTACAGCCAAATTTCCAATTTCCTGGTACGAGTTGTCCTCCCAGACCCCAGACCTCATGAGACACCCATCTTATCTTTCTTCAGCAAGCTTTCATTCTGGGACCGATTTCAGTTCCGTCGATCAGAGAGACCAGACTATGCTAAATCCGAGATCCACACTTGGAATGGGGATCACGATCCGGAAAACCCGTACGTTAAAATAGCCTGAATATGCTGGAAGTATCGCAAAATTCGATCTAACAAAAGCTTCTCTATCTAGATTCAATTGGAGCAAGACCTACAAATGAATTCTCACTCTAACGGGGTGTTCCATGTTAGTCCAATCAATGCAACTATTCTTCCCTGTTCGATTCTTGAAACACACTTTCAAGTCTAACAGCCCGCTATGAATTGTACAGGACCGTCATCGTATCCCTCCCAGCCGGCTCCTACAGCAGCGGCAAAATATACATGTCGAAAGAATTCCACGTCCAAGACAAGCCTTTTCCGAATCTAATATGGGCAACATCCTCCTTCCAGCTTGGGGCCGCTTTCTTACCGGCTATCTGCGTCCCGCTTTCAGAAACTTGGGGCCGCCAACCGGGGTATTTTGTCGGATATTCAATTCTGGTCATTTCTCTCTTTCCGTCCGCATTTGCACATAACTTTGCTACGCTCATCGTGACGAGATTCTTCGGTGGGGGTGCCGCGGCTTCGACTATCAATATCGTCGGTGGTAGTATAACTGATGTTTGGCGTGGGAGTGTGGCGCGGAGTCATCCTATGTCCGTCTATATCTTTTCTACTGCTGTTGGTATCTCATTGGGGCCTTTTATTGGCGGGGGTCTTCAGAGGATTCACGTTGGTGAGCCGTGGAGTTGGTATGTATGCTATTCCAACTTGAATCCCAGTACTAACTGAATAAAATGCGCTTTCTAGGATCTTTTACGTTCAAATAATATGGGGCGTAGCATTGATGCCAGTCTTCTATTTCATTCTCTATGAAACCAGAGGAGATGTTCTTTTATCGGAACGGGCCAAAAAGCTTCGTCTTCAAACAGGGAGGCCTATTTACTCCAAATTCGAGCTCGAGATGCCCAGTCTCGCGAAGCGTCTAAAGGTCTCCACGACCCGTCCAACTTGGATGCTTCTGACTGAGCCAGTCGTGCTTTTTTTCACGCTTTGGCTCAGCTTTGCTTGGGGAATCCTTTTCGTGTATTTCGACAGTGTGTATCTCACTTTCCACCACAATTACAAGTATGATATCTTCACCGTTGGTCTTGTCGAGCTCGCAATCATGGTCGGTACTTTCATCGGTCTTGCTTTTGACCCTATCCAGGCTACTATATACAGGCGGTCTGCTAGGAAAAGCTCGAATCAAGATGGGGAGAGTTCTGGTAAGCCTATTCCGGAGGCTCGCCTGTATACCTCTATTCCTGGCAGTCTCCTCTTCGCAGGTGGTCTGTTCTGGTACGGGTGGAGTAGCGTTGGTGATGAATCCGTACACTGGATTGTGCCGACGCTAGGCATTGGATGTACTGGTGTAGGGATCTATACCATGTTGATGGCGGTTAACAATTTCCTCATTGATTCTTATGAGAAATACGCCGCGTCGGCTTTATCTGCTACCTCGCTGGGCCGAAACATTGTCAGCACTGCTGTACCGCTGTCTTCCACTGCACTCTTTACGCATTTGGGGTATGGCTGGGCTGGGTCATTGTTGGGGTTTGTCGGGCTCGCTCTCTCGCTTGTTCCGGTAGTGTTGGTCTGGAAGGGGCGTGCGATTCGACGGCGCAGTCCATTTATGAAGGAGTCGACATTTGACTAGAATTGAGATCGAAGGTGACGAGAAACTCGGCACAGCGAATGATGAAGGCCGGCAGGGAGATTTTGGGGGGAAAATGCTAGTAATTCAGTGCTAACGCACCTGGGGCACTCAACAAAAGTCACTTAGTCACTTAGCTCATACGGCCCTCAATATCTGGAAGTCAGACTGTAGGAGTTGGGATCGCAGTGTAGGTAGTTTCTGTTTATAGTAGGCATCCGCACAGTGACGTCTTTTCTTGGTCGTATAAATTCCCATTGAAAATATATGATAATAGAATTAAGCAGCATTGTTCATAAATCCTTGGACTCCTGCGCTTGGCTAGGGTCTATTGACAAATCTATCCTCGCAATCGCTGTACATTTCGCGGAATTTAGAGCAGTTGCTCGCTGGCCATAAGCTCACAATCACGAGCTACTTGATCCAGCAAACGCTTAGAAGCAGAAGACCTGGTCCTCCAGCTTGCTAACAGGGCGGGCCTTGGTGAAGCCAAGAGACTCGGTGGCCTTCTTCATCGCGCTAACCATGGGGGGAGGGCCACAGAGCAGGATCTTGACGTCGGCGGCGGGTGCGGGGAGGTGTTCCTATTAGACAAATGTTAGAACCTATTTCACCTCGGTACGTGCCGATCACACGTGCGTGGGCTTCCTTACCTTGATCATGTCGGGGGTGACGAAACCAACGCCACCGATCCAGCCCTCAGGGGGGTTGTTCAGGACGTAGTGGACGTTGAAGTCAGCATCCTCCTTGGCGAGCTTCTCCAGCTTCTCCTTGAGCAGGATATCCTCGGTGTTGACGTTGGCAAAGATCAGGTCGACCTTGGTGGTGTCATTGCCGCCGTTGCGGGGACGGTTGCGGATGATAGCCTCGATGACCTGGAGCATGGGAGTGATACCAGTACCGCCAGAGATCATACCGATGTGACGGCACATGTTGGGAGTGTAGACCATGGCACCCTTGGGTCCACGAACCTTCATGGTATCGCCGACCTTCAGTGTAGTGAGGTACTTGGAGATGTTACCCTGAGGGTAAGCCTTGACGAGCAGATCAAAGTAACCAGCCTCATTGTCGGAAGAGATGGGGGTGTAGGAGCGCACAACCTCCTTGGGCTGGCCCTCAATAGTAGCGGCGAGAGAGATGTGTTGGCCGATGGGCAGGCCGAGGATATCGGTGGGACGGGGGAGGGCAAAACGGTAGATGGCGACATTGTGGGAGATGTTGTTGATCTCCTTAAGCTCGAAGTTCTGGAACTCGGTGGGGTTCAGGACCTTACGAGGCTCTGCGACGAGGGGGTGGGATGTTAGCGAGATCGGGGGAGTTACACAACGATCGCGGGCCACACCCGATCATGGTAGGTGGGATTGAGGAACACATACTGCTGCTTCCGGTAAAGAACGCGAGGCCAGTCAAGGCGGCGGCGGCAGCGACAGCATACGCGACAAACTCAGGCTTGACGGCATACACACCGACGACCAGCAAGGCCGAGGGGATGAGGGCGGTGCCAACGTTGAAACTGGACATTGTTAGAGGGGTCAAGCAAATCAAAGGGTAATTGAAAGAGTTAGGAGATCAATAGGAACATACCTCATGGCGGGGGAGGGAATGGGTAGAGAGGAGAGGAGAAGGGGAGGGAAAGTTGAAGTTGAAGTTGAAGTTGGGAAGAAGCGTGACTTCCTCTCGACGGAGTCCGCTCTTCCGCCCAACGGAATTTCACTCCTCTTTGGGATTTGATTCCCCTCACCCTCACTAATTTTGACATATTGACATTGCATTGCATTCATTACATTTATTGTGTTATCATATTCATTGCGTTTCTTATATTCCTCCTGTTCATTACATTCATCTATTCTATCAATTGCATTGCATACCTCCCATTATGGCTCCCCCTGCCTTCAATCTCACCGCACTGGACCACCAACTCCTCGCCATGACTGACGAGGAGTTCGTAGCCCACGACTGGAATGAGCTACAAAGCATTATCGGTGAGTGCGCAAAGATGGGGCTAAACCCCCTTCTCCCCTCCTCTCCTCATTTCCCCAAAGTTCCCCCTCACTCACCTGACTAGCCCGGAATGATCTCGCCGCACTCAAGCGGAAACCCTCCGATCTCCGCCGATACCTGGACTGGAGTGCAGCCACCAAGGCGGACTATGGCTCCATCATGAATTTTATCTGTCAGCGCCGCCTGGGTTGGTCATTTCCGCCAGCCTCAACCGAAACAACCCCCGGCTCCACGCCGTCCCCGTCTTCAGCATCCGCCTCCAGTACACCCGCGGCTATTCAAAGTGGAGTCGCCTTCAGGAACCCGCGTCCATTTGCCGACCCTGAAGACTACAAGATTCTCCGTAACGACTGGCCCTACGGCTTGGATCCCGGCATTTCTCATCTCATTGTCTGGCTGCGCACCCCGATTCCAGTACAGGGGGAGGAAGGTCATCTCACTGATGAGTCGAGGGCTTTAATTGAGGACTTTGTTCAGCGGACTTTTGTTGGTCGTCTGGCCAGGGATCCGGGACAGCGCTTCCAAGATCCTAAATCTCATATCTTGTGGTTTAAGAATTGGGTTGGTTTGCAGAGTGTACGTGCCTTGGAACACGTTCATATTCTCACGAGAGATGTTCCGGAAGATATTATCTTGGAATGGTCGGGGGAGACTGGCGTCACGCGGGAGTAAGTACGATCGCATCCCATCGTATCCCATCGCATTAAAACGTACGACTATATCATGAATTCACTGTGCCTTATGTGCACCTCAGTGCGTGCGATTGGGACCAATGTGGGACACATTAAGGTAATATAAACATCGATGGGTTCCATCTCTTGCCGAGTGGTTTTGTTCTATATATGTGTGCCTAAGGCTGCAACATACCTGGATAGCCTAGCGCGTGAGCATGTTTACCTGCTGTAGTCTTCATGTTGAAGCAAGAACCAACAACCATCATGATATTCGGTCTCAAACCTAGTCTTGACTTCAACCCGGTTCCAGTGTCCAGTCACCCTATCTCATGACTACATCTTGATAGACTACAGCACAGGAGGACTGGAGCAACGACATACAGTGGGAAAACTTGAAGATATATATATATCTCTCTCGCTCTCTCCTACACATGTCTTCAACAATCAATCATCATGTTTAGACTACCTCACCTCGACGAAGCCAGCATAAGGTCCATCGACTTTAACCGCACCTCCACGTCTCCCTTTCCAGACAAGTCTGGGACTCGGATCAGTAGCCAGTGTGGTTTCATTGAGTAACTAGTTATTAGCTGTTGATGCGTGCCTCAGGTGTCCAGGCGGCGTCTTACCATCTCTTCTAGATAGCTTCGCTCTTTTCCTTCTTCATACTTCACCACTTTTACTCTTTTCGACCGGAAATTGAGCAAACCCGGTGCAAGAGTTTGCAAGGATTGAATAGTTCCCTCCACACATCGTCTTTCAATTTCCGGCACTTTGTCCGACTGGTCCGGCCACTTCGTCCGGTTCGTCCGAGGACACGAACCCCCTTATCTGGCAGGCAACATGTCGGCGAGGCTACCTTAACCCTATATCTGTTATCGACCTTTTAGTTTTTCCAAAGGAAACTCAAGCTCCTTCTCCTCTTACTCAATTTTAGTAGCAGTGGATGCCGGGCTTTCGAGACGTTATCGCTTTCTGTACTACTAGGCGACGGCCCCGAATCTCCCAGATCTTCCCGCTCTCGCGCTCGGAGCTAACGGTCCCCTATAATCTTTACACAACACATCAAAAACGAAGAAAATGCCATCAACAGCCCATATCCCGATCATCCCACCGACCATGCGCGCTTGGGTGCGCTCACAGCGCGGACCTGCTTCCACCGCGTTGAAGCTTGTTTCCGACTATCCCACGCCCGCCATACCCACAGCCTCATCATCCGACGTCCTGATCCGCGTGTCACACGTGTCACTACAGTTCAGTACTGAGATGACGATGAAGATACTGCCAAGTCTGCCCTTCACCAGTCTCTGGGTGCCAGAGATTGAGTTATCTGGTGAGGTGGTGGCGGCTGGCGGTGATACACCGGTAGAGCTGCGCAATCTGGGCTCACATGTTGTCGCTTTTGAGAAGGTTCCTGGCGCTATATTAATGGGACGCGGTGTACTGACAGAATACGTTCGACTACCCGCCTGCCAGGTCGCACACATCGAAGACGTTGTTGATATGGCGTCGGCCTCCGGTATTAGCGGGTCCGGCAGCACCGCGCTCAAGATGATCCGCACAGCGGGTGTGCGTGAGGGTCACTCTGTGCTCATCAATGGGGCTAGTGGATCGGTCGGGTCGGTTCTCGTGCAGCTTTGCAAGCTGCGCGGTGCAAATGTGGTCGGTATAGCCAGCGGCGGTAATGAGTCCATGGTTCGTGATCTGGGTGTAGATGAGGTAGGCAAAAGGTTGTTTTATTTGTATTGCACAAGAACATCGCTAATATATCAATGTACGGTAGTTCATTGACTACCGTAAACATGATCAGCTGCCGGCTTACTTAGCACACCATTATAGTGACAAACCGTTTGACTTTGTGCTCGACTGCGTCGGCACGCAGGCACTTTTTGCCAGCTCACCAGCTTACCTTAAGCCCGATGGAGCTGTGATCAATATTGGCATGTTTGAAGGTGTCTTTGTGTTGGCTCGAAATGCACTGCTTAATAAATGGCTGCCAACATGGCTGGGCGGTGTCCCGCGCCGCTATATCCTGTTCAGCACCCCGCCAGCGTGTGATGATGTAATATATCTGGCGCGCCTGATTGAGGAGGGTCGAGTACGTATTCCTGTCGACTCCGTCTTCAGTATGGAGGACGCCGTACGTGCTTACGAGCGCATCGCCACCAAACGTGCGCGTGGCAAGGTTGTGGTGAAAGTACACGACAGCTAGAGCGCGGGCATTCATTTAATGGCAATGCGGGGGTCACTTCAACCACAGATACAATAAGGGTGGCTGTGTGTTCGAGTTAAATTAACGGAATTTAGACGGAAGAGTTGGGAGTTTGGGCTCGGCTTTGGGAGATTGATGGGGACAAAGAGAGACGCGTTGTTTGTCGTTTGGAGGATGCGCAGGTTATTATAGCCCTCCAGCTCCGTACCATTGTTTATTTCGTACTTTATCTGCTCAGCTCTTAGTGATGGAGGGTATCATGACTCCGAGATAGTATGTGTAGGTTGAAAGGCTAGCTTAGGCTCAAAGAGCTAGATATAGCGGTGGACTGACTAATCTATACCACCTGAGGTTCTGCCCTCAGTACCTATCTCACCTTGTCATGGTATATCGCCGGCGCAGATGCCAAATCATGAAATTAATAACCACAAGCTCAGAGAAAAGAGACCTGAAGCTAGCACGAACAGTGTTTTGGTAATGTACAACATCTTGGTCATCTATCTGCTATGTATTTCGTTCATGAAAGCTTCCTCTCCTCAACCCTACCATGAACCCGTCCTATCATCTCGAGCATGAGATTTTGAATTATACTCAACAGTAAAGTTGTCTGTTCGACGAATAGCGCTCATGGGAAAGTCATTGTTGCTTTCCGGTGCTGGAGTATCCTTGTCATTATCCGCCCGCAGGATACTTTCTTGGCTTTCCACGTTGGTAATAGCCAAATCATCCTTCCTGGGTATTGATCTTTTGCTTCGCTCGTGAGTGGCGTTCCATTGTGTTTTGCTGCCTTTATAACCTCCACTGTTACCGTTGCTATAGGAGCCGAGGGACCGTTTTCCGAGGATAATTTCGAGTAGTGGCTGTAACGTCGGGATGCACGAAGCGATGGCGACCACGTTGGCTTCTATATTGGTCCAAAGGATCAAATCTGCGGTCTAGGATCGCTGTTAGATATTCTTGCTCTCGATTAAGCTGAGTGGGATACGATGGACTACTTACGCCATCTAAAAAGCTGTTAGCAAAAGTGGGTGTCATTACACATCCTTGGGGACTTACATGTATAGTCAGATTTGTCTGCAAGCCCGTGCAGCTGAGTGCATTTCACAATGGCCATGGCCGCGGCTCTGGTTTGTATTAGAAATTGAGTCACACTGTCAAGAAACAACTTACATGGCACCTAGACCCAGAGCAGCGGACAAGGCAATTCTTTTACGCAGAGACATCTGCAAATTCATGAGGACAAGCATGGGATAAAGGGCAAGATAAAGGTCGACGGTGGCCGAAACAGCTATGAATTCATTAGCAGTCTGGGAATTGAGAGCGGGTAACGGTGGTAATTTACCTCCAGTAAAGATTGCGTAGTCAATTAACATCCAGACACTTTTGCAGGTCGCTTGACCTGTTTGCACTAGTTCTGGGGTCCATAGTGCGCGGGGAGGATCGCACTTCGATTCATTAGCAACGGCTATTGGAAAGGGGCAAAGTTCAATGTCTTTCCATACCATGGTAAAAAGGATGATAATGCAAATACACGAAACCGCCGCGGCCACGGAGACCAAGGTCCACAGAATGATCTTTTGTACCAATCCTGGGTTGAAAATTCTTGTGATCATAGCCGTGACTGCGATTTTCGGAATGGTAAATGAGAGGATACCAAGAAGGAAGGATATGTTGTTCAGAAGCATCGCCATTGACAAGTCGAGGCTAGGATCCTGTAGAACAATAACTTGATGTTGACCGAACCCCGCCACGACTGAAGCTGTCGTGGCACCACAATAGGCTAAGCCAAGAGCCATGGCAACCACAATCAAGTAGTCATCAGCACCAAACATTTTGAGCATCTTCAAGCGAATAAACACTCGGGCAGAGACAATTAGAAAGGTCAATGATGTTAGAGTCCAGAGGACTGCCAAGATCGTAGGACCTTTACTTTCATGTTCATTTTCAGCCGTCACGACCATTGTGACCTGCTTTTTCAGACCTTGAGCTCGTCGGTCTCGGCAATGTAAAAAGATACTATTCCCGCACAGGTGAACAAGGAAAGTAAGCCACCCGCTCTATATATGAAGAGTGCGCGGCTTGCGGAGAAAGAATCGAGCACTTGGGAGAACCTAGGGACCTCCAGGGCTGTCAGATACTGAATTTGATCGGCCACTACGAATACCCTTTTCTATTTCTTTAAGTTTTCGCCCCCGGCCCCTGATAGTCGACAAGGCCCAATCGAGCGGTCCTTTGAAACCGGCCGTGATTCTCCAAAAACGAGAAAAGATGTAAAACAGAAGTGCCCCGACCCACCCTAAAGTGGGGGGAAAGCACACGAGAGGTAGCAAGGATCACCAGATGTGCTGCCGGCAGTAGGAAGTCCTGCCAAGGCTTTTTTATTTTTAACGAGATGATTGTTGAAATGTCGATCGGCGAACAGGAATTACGCGAACGTTTTTGACTGAATAGGGAAGTATGCCCCAGTGTGGCGTTTTTTGACAGGTCTTCGGATCCAAATGGATTGACATAGTACTCCGTATCTTCTCCATGATATGGTCACGCCATGTGGGTCTAGTCATGGAACTTGGAACACTAACGACACTAAACGACGCGAAGGAGCGCTTAACCAGGGTCACCCGCGCTAAGAAAACGAGGCGGGAAGTGTCAGAGCTGTCAATATTCTCGGCCCAGGCTGCCATTGCCCTAACAAGCACCCTGCATAAGCTGCCCAATGATGAATGGATGCAAAAATACTCCGGACCTTGGCATACATATGCTCAAAAAGACCCCTAGCACGTCTAGATTCTCATTTCATTACTCTGTCCTGGATTCACTGTCGGTATTGCATCTTGAAATCTGCCGAACTTAATTAGCCGAATGGAATGAAGAGGTGTTGATGCGTTCGAATTTGCAACTCAGATCTACCCACATGATTGTATGATAGACGCCCGACAGATTCCATGTCGTCGGGAGTGGCGGATACTTTCGTCCATTTCCTGAGTCCGTGTTCTAACCAAGGACTCCACTGGAAACGGTTCCCCACCGTGCTCGTTAGTTAACGGTGCCATACACCCGTATAATTGGATTAAAATCCATATATTGAGCCACCAAGTGGATATGACAATGGTCCAGCCATCGAGACATCACCTATCAAACGAATGAAACGTGCACATTCCCTCACAAGCCGGAAGGAAGTGGGAAACATCTCCGCTTACGTCGCCCTGGTCTCCAACCCAACCTTGTTAGCATGTGCCAGAGATTAAAGGATTGAACGAAAAAACCCAAAGTCATGCTACGAGTATGATCTTCTCTCCTGAAATTCCTTTCCCAATTGAGGATGGTAAAGCGAGAGAGGCCTGCATTCGATCCATCAACGGGGTATTCGGCACATAGCTAGCGGCATTGCACATGGGCATTAAAATAAAAACCGCCGCTCCCCCTTTTACATGGGAGGAATCTATCACATACTTGTTACCCAGGATCTAACAAAATGACTGTCGCATACGAGAACGGTACTAATGGCACCAATGGTGCCAAAGGCGCTAATGGTGCAAAGGCTCCTCAAGAGGCCTTCGTTGATGTTTCGTCGGCCATTGCAACCTCAACCAACCTTCCAGATCTTGTTCCGGCTTTGCTCGAGAAGGTTGCTACATCCGGCAAAGCCTTCATTTCAAATGATAGGAAGGCTCGCACAGATCTCTTGGATGCAGCTCGAGCTCTGGTCTACGCCACAGAGACACCCAGAGAGGCTATGATCCGGATAGCCTGGTCGCAGTCCACTCTGTATGCGTGTATCGAAGCTGGTGTTGACATGGGCTTGTTCACTGCTCTATCTAAAGATGACAAGCCCAAAAATGCTTCATCGCTAGCTGGGGCTGTTTCTGCGGAGCCCAAAATGCTAGGTATTTTCTTCAAATCTCTTGCCCATGAACTTTATTGAACCAGATTATAGCTCGTATCTTGAAGCACTTGTGTGCCATGGGTGTGATTCTTGAGACCGGCCCTGATGAATACTGCCGTACTGGATTCTCCATATCTCTTATGTCAGAGCGCTTTAGCGACGCCTATCCATGCATGTAAGTTACTGAGAGCTCACCGATTTCTTCAGGGCTAATCTCTTGTCTCCTAAGAACGGACTGCATCACGAACGGTGTCATGGCCCTCCCCAAGCATCTCAGAAAGACAAACCTTCGCAACCCTACAGACGGTACCGATTGCGCATTTCAACTTGGCTACGACACCAAAGACCACTTTTTCGAATTCCTCGGCACACATCCGATTGCCGCCAAACAATTCAACAACCATATGTCTGCATACCACCAGGGTCGTCCTAGCTGGATGGATACCGGATTTTATGACGTGCCCGGACTTGCCGAGCGTGCCACAGAGGATAACTGCGTTCTGATTGTTGATATGGGTGGCTCCCTTGGCCACGATCTGAGTGAACTGCGCCGCAAATGGCCCCACGTTCCTGGCCGTTTTGTTCTTCAGGATCTTCCGGCCGTGATCCAACAAGCACAGACCATGAGCCTCCATCGATCTATTGAGCCCATGGAGCATGATTTCTTCACCGAACAACCTATAAGGGGTAAGTTAGAACCACATGATCCCCCCCCGGGATAAGACTCAATCTGACAACTCTGTTCCCATAGGGGCCCGTGCGTACTACATGCATTCGGTCCTTCATGACTGGCCCGATGAGAAGTGCATTGAAATTCTCAAGAACATCGTCCCGGCTATGAAGCCTGGATATAGTAAAATCCTGATCAACGAGAACGTCATCCCTGAGACAAATGCCTACTGGGAGACAACTTCATTAGATATCATTATGATGAGTGATTTTGCATCGAGTGAAAGAACCGCAGGCAACTGGCATTCCCTGGTGGAAGCCGCTGGCCTCAAGATCAGCAAAATCTGGACCGTTCAACGTGGCGTGGAAAGCCTCATTGAGTGTGAACTTTCCGAGTAATACGAATGTCCAGGATACTCTCGCTAGTACACCCGGGTGAACAGGAATCTGGGTAGTGGGCGCGTATGGATGCAAATGTAGAATAAAGATTCATGATAACATTAAACACTCGTTCCGTCGAAGTCCTCTCATAGAATGTGTCAACCTTAGAAATATTGACTCAACCGAAGTAGTATTGGCGAAATGCCAGATAGCACCTGGGCAATACTAGCAGAGAACATTCAAGTTGACGTGGGTATGGGAAAGATCGCCATGGGCTAGGGAGCTGTTACCTATATATATCCTACCTAGGTCCTGAGAAGACTCAGACCATCACATTCCATCAGTAGATTATGGCGACGTCGGGATATCCATGGGTGGCAGCAAAATAAACTAGACGCGGCACGTACAGGCTCAGGGACAAATACATCAAACAAACTTGAATGATTCGTGCGATCATGGGTGACACTCTCGCCAAGCTCTTGCCTTTTCTGTTATGATTGCATGGCCAATCTTGATAAAATGTACTGTATAGTCCCCTAGTTAGGGCTATCTAGTACATACGACCATAGGGTGTGGAGAACAGGGCTTCCCGTCCGCTCAGCCGTACTTAAGCCACACGCCGGCAGGTTAGTAGTATGGTGGGTGACCACATGCGAATCCCTGCTGTTGTATGTCTTTTTTTTTTCTTTTTTTTTTTCAAAAGTTTCTTTTTTTCTCTTCTGAGTAGGAGAAGGTTTTTCTTGTTTCTTATTGACCTATTTGTTACTCTGGAGGGCTTCAAGTTTTTCTATCAACTCTGATTTTACTACACACCTTCTGAAATAGATAAACGAGCCACGAAGATCGAAAAAAAAATCGAATCAGGAAAATCGAATACAAGAACATTGATATCAGTCTAGAGAATAAAAAAAGTACAAAGAAACTCCAGTTATGTTCAAGCACATGGTCTCACGGACCAATTGCATCCCATATCAAAGACCCGGCCTCGTCGCATCCCTCACTAACAAGAATTTTCACAATCTGACACAGCCTACTCACTAGGCTCCCTGCAAGCTGCGCCGTGAGTAATTTGCTACTTCCCAGAACTCGAATCCTCAAACCCCCCGCAGCAGGATGGGAAACAATTCCCAATGGCAAAGTGGCCAACGCATCTGGATTCTCATACCAGTGGAGCTTGGCACGGTTTCCAGCAAAAGTGATCTCAGGGTTGTCGTTGATGTTTTGATGTTGAACAAAAGACTCCAAATTGAGGCTGCTGCCTGTAGATTCATCATGCCAGTCTGTGCAAGAACGAATGATATCTTGCCAGCCCATCATGAACCCCGTTTCCTCCAGAGAAAGGAATTGGTCGTGGATCATTTTTGGAATTTCGCGAATGCTGGAGGCGGTTATTTTGTCTTTTAGTGGAACTTGTACTCTGACGGGGATGATGTTGACACAGGGGCCAACAACATTGTGAGCGGCATGGGGATTTTCACGACCCGCGACGAGGTGACCAAACACGACGTCATTGTGGCCAGTTATACAAGATAGCAAAATCGCCCAAGCAGAACTAATAAGAGTTGAGTGAGGAACATGATCAAAGTTCTGCTGGGGAAGTGTGACAATTTCCTCTGCTTCAATCTTGTAGAAGGTCTGTGACTTTGAAGGCGAACTGGGGGGGTGGTTGTTGGAAAGAGACGAGGAAACCGGGGTGTTGCTTGAACCGGTCATACGGCGAGTCCAATGCAAACGAGACTGATTGCGCTGGCTAACCAGGTGGGCCAGGTAAGGAGGGAAAGATGAGTGGGGTGATAAAATTTCAGGGCTCTGTACTTTTCCGTCGTAAACGTCCGCCAGGGCTTGTAGCATGGATGCCAAGGAGAGACCATCGTATTGCGCATGCGAGAGGCGAATGATAAGTCGCGAGAGTTCGATCTCCTGGGTGTCAGGATGGCTGCGAACAAGAATGAATTTAGTGTGAAGTTCATTTGGAGAAAGTCTTCGGCGAGAATCCTCTTCACAGATGGCGCTGCAGGTTGTATCCAGAGAACTTTTAGTGTCGACGATGGCAAGAGCCGGCGGTCCCTGTTGCCGCACAATTGTGTAATCATTTTTCTCGAAGGACACGAAAATGCTTCGAAGCAATGGGTAATGTTGAGAAAGCTGTTCACAACTAGTCCGCAGTAGCCCTTCATCAACCTTAACAGTACCAATGTCAAGGTAGAAGTAGTTGCATGGCTGCTTGATGCTCTGGACTTGGAAATCAGTCATTGGAAGGATATCCTCGACATTTTCAGGTTGAAATATGGTTGACAAAATACCCTGCCTATGGGCCTCGTCTAGGAGACTGTAGGGCTTGTATATCAAGTCTGCTTCCTCCTCCACCTCAGAAACACAATTCACGATGAGCTCTGCGATGGTTCGGTGTTGAAAGATATCCGCGACGGAGAATTTGAGCCCTTGTTTGCGAGCTCCACCAACAACTTGCATAGCTGTGATGGAATCCCCACCAAGCGCAATGAAATTGTCATCAAGTCCAACCGTTTCCTGCGGCATATGCAAGATTCGAGCCCACAGGCTCTGTAGACGATGCTCCAACGAAGTCGCCGGCTGGCGGCGAGGCTGCTTATTTGTAGGTAAGCCTCTCATAAGGTCGAGTTGCTCACGAGAGAGCGAGGATGCAAGTGCGCGAAGTTCTTTCCGATTTGTTTTCCCAGTCGCAGTCATTGGCATGGCGATGAGGGGTACATAGAGGGAGGGTACCATATAAGGTGGAAGAGGGTGTGACATTCTTTCCGCCAGATCACTCGCCATGGCAGCAATTGTGGGCATCTGATTGTCGTTCACCTGGGCATTTGAGCTGGTGGACTGGGAGTCCAGGCAGATAAATGCGATAAGAGTGGCTGAAGGCTCCATCACAACCGCCTCTGCAGTGACTTTGGCATCTTGCGGCAGAAGGAGTCGAAGATGATGTTCCACTTCCTCCAGTTCAACCCGTTGCCCGCGGACTTTTACTTGAGTGTCTTTACGACCAACGATGTGCAGGCTTCCATCTGCACAATACTGGACGAGATCGCCAGTTTTGTACACGTGAGTTGGTGAAGAACGGCGGGCTGCCAACCACTGTGGGGGCTCAATGAAAGTTGCTTCGGTCCTGGTAGTATCATTCAGATAGCCGGCGCCAAGAAGCGGGCCTTCTAGAACCAACTCACCAACCTGGCCGACAGGAAGTAGGTGATGATGGTTGGTCGAATCCACAATCCAGGTGAGCATGCCCTTACCTAGACCAATACGGCGCAGGGCCGTCGGGCTGCTAGGTTCAGCGTTAATGACACTCATTGGGGTACATTCGGATGGACCACATGAATTAATCAACTCAACATTTCCCCACCACTTCTCAGCATCGTCTTGGCTCACTGGCTCTCCTCCGAGTGTCAGCGTGCGAAGGCTTGGGACATCCCGCGGGTCAAGAAGGCGCGAGACAGACGCAGTGAGATCAACATAGTTGGTCCGCATCTCCTCCATAGATTCGGGTAACCGGGTCTTGCGGTCCATATCAGATGGCACACAGAGACACCCACCGGCGGAGAGGGTGGCGAGCACATTGTGAATCGCTACATCAAAGCTGTAGGATGCAAAATCATATAGACGCGTGTCACGGTTGATATTGAGCGGTCCCAACTGATGATACAGCGCTGAGGCAAAGCTTCGATGAGGAACTATGGCCCCCTTTGGCTGACCGGTACTTCCACTGGTAAAGTTGAGGTATAGCGGATTGGCTGGGTCCACCCGCGGAAGAGGCATAGCGACTGCAGTCAGAGATTGAGGGCCTACCACAACAACCGCCGCACCGAAGCTGCGACTGAGGCTCTGATGGACAGGAGAAGAACATATCACGCTTGCGTTTGCTTGATGGGTAATCGCGCGTAGTCGTGCCTCGGGTTGTGTCTCCGCATCCAGGAAGACAAAAGCTGCGCCTGCTTTCAAGACTCCCAAAACACCGACTACTGTCCACTTGGACTTTTCAAAGCACAATGGGACAATTTGCCCTGGCGTAACGCCTAACACTAGCAGAGTGGATGCTAGTCGCTCGGCAAGATCGTTCAGTTGATGATAGCTGAAGTCTCCATCCCATGCGCATACAGCTGGTGCGTTTGGCTGCTCGCAGATCTGTCCAGAAGGTGTCAGATAAGTCGGGCTAATTGCATATTCGAGGTCAGCTTACCCGATCGTGAATAATATCATGGACACAGCGGTCGATTGTCTCCGGTACAGACTTATTCCAATTCCAAATCATTTCTTCATCCTCACAGGGCATTGTCTCAACTTCCGCTAAGATACATTCCGGGTCGACCATGTCTAGTTGCTGCACAAGGAATGATAATTGGACCAAAAGTCTCTCCACCAGCCAGGTATCGATGACGCGAGAATCAAAGATTGCGCGGAAGGTCATTCCTGGCTGGTATTTCATGGGAAAACACTCAATGGTCAAGGCATAAGTCGTGAAGCCTTGTTGGTTGGCCTCGGTGCGCCAAGTACCGTAGTCCTTTTGCGTCTCCCCTTCCGCTGATTGATCTGGGGATTGTACAACCAGCAGAGTTTGGAATTCACAGACACGACGAGCTTGTTCGCTCACCGTTGCGATTGCCCGTAGCCCAGTTTGCTCGAAGGGAATCATCTCGGTGGCTTGTTGCTGTACCTGGGCTAGATAGTCACCCATTTTACACATGCCAGGGACGGGAATCCGAAGGGGGACAGTAGCAATGGTTGGGCCCTCAATGTGCTCGATTCCTGGGATGGGAGAATTACGTCCAGAAACAATGGCGCCGAAAATAGCGTCCGTGGCCCCGGTTCGTTGACTGATGAGAAGCGCCAAAGCCGCACGAACGAGCGTTGAGATGGTAATCGATCGTTGAACTGACGAAGCTAATGGACAGGGCCGTTCAAGAGTTTGATTAGCCATGGGCTGTGACACAGAAGCCGGCAGTGGAGGGTAGGCCGTAATATCCTCTCCACATGTGCAGGCAAGTTCCCAGTAGCTCCGTAGATTTGGATCCGTCTTCTGACTTTGTACGTATTCAACAAAAGCGCTGAACTTTGCGACCGGAGGCGAGTCCTCCAGTTTAGAAGCGGAACTGACGAGACAACGATAAATGGTGGCGGCCTTTTCAGTAACAATTGGCAGCGACCACCCATCATAAAGTGCATGGTGAACTGTCCAGACAAACCATCTAGGGCTGCCAGTAGTCTCATGTGATCCCACGAAGGCAAAGCGTGTCAATGGCTGACCCAAGCCCATATAAATCAGCTTGTCTTGGCGGAGGTAGCTTTCTAAATCCTCTGTGCGGGCTTCCAACCATTCGATGCCTTTGTGAGTGGTGACCATTTGAGCGAGCCCGAGCTGATGGTGTTCAACAATACGTGTCCGGAGGATATCTGTGGCCCTGAAAGTTTCATCCCATGCTGATTTGAAAGCCCCCAGCTGGAAACCAGCTGATTGAGGTAGTTCCAGCACGCTTTGCATTACGTAGTCGCCGGCGTTCTTGGATGTCAAGGCGAGCAGGGCTTCCTGGAGCGGTGTACAGGGATATAAATCCTGAACATGATGGGATATGCCAAAAGAACTGGTCAGCTCCTTGCAAATTATCTCGGGATCAATAGATCGAGGAAGCAAGGAAAATGGTGCAACTGTTTGATCCGTCTGCAGATCAACGTCCTTGACAGGAACGTGCACTCGTGCTAGCTCCCACAGCGAAGGGAGGCGGAAAACCTCTGCCACGGTCAGGCTTAGAATCCCTTCAGTGCGTGCCAGACCGACCAAACGCATGGCAGAAATTGAGTCTCCTCCCAACTGGAAAAAATTGTCGTCTATTCCAACTATCTCTTCAGGAAGATTGAGAGTTTGCGCCCAGAGTCGCTGGAGACATGATTCGGCACTAGTGGTGGGTTGTGGTTTTGTCTGTTCAGTTCTAGCATTTAGCTCAGCCAGCTGTTGTATTGAGAACTGCGAGCCCATTTGCCGAAGTAGTTTCCGATCTGTCTTGCCATTGACAGTTCGTGGAATTGACAAGACGGAGAAGTAGACCCTTGGAACCATGTAGCTAGGTAATTTGTTGAGCAACTCATTAATTATCTTGGACTCGATGGAGACAAGCTTCATGTCGAGTTCATCTCGGCCGTTCATCTCATTTTCGGCATCTTCCGAAATCTCCCGCTCAACGAAGGCTACCAGCATCGGACTGGCATCGTTATTTTCACTCGCCATAGTGATGATCTCAGCGACGACTTGCCGACCCGAGCCTAGCATGACCCGATGAACATGATGTTCAACCTCAGCGAGTTCAACTCGTTGTCCCCGAATCTTGACCTGGGTATCCTTTCGACCCATGAAGAACAGGTGACCATTCGAGCTATATCGGGCCATATCGCCTGTCCTGTAGAGTCGGCCTCGTCTTCCGGGGAGATCAGCTTGCCCCCCTCCTTGAAGCAACCAGTCCGGATCCTTGATAAATGCGGCCGCAGTCTTTTCCTCATCTCCGATATAGCCTGCACCAACAAGTGAACCTTCGAGCCAGATCTCTCCCACGTTACCCAAAGGAACTAATCGGTATGGTTCGATGGGATCTACCAACCAAACATTGTGTCCCATTCCCTCGCTAGGGGGGAGAGTAAAATCGCGCGGCTGTAGAACCAACTGGGCGTTACCTGCTGCAGACACCACGGTTCCTTCTGCCGGGCCGTAAACACTGAGCTTGGTGACATGATCGGGCCAATGTCGGAAGTCATCCCACCTTTGTGGCTCGCCTCCTAACGCCAGTAGACGGAGACTAGGAATCGCACTTGGTCTTAACATACGCGCGACAGATGGAGTCACAAACAGGACAGTAGCGCCGGAGCCAGCTATTGTGGCTTCTAGGTTGTCTTTTCGTTCTGTCTCTGATGGGATGCAAATTGTCGAGCCACTAGCAAGGCCATGGAGTATATCAAACCAGCAAATATCGAAACTGTAGGACGCGAAGTTAAACACACGGGCTCCAGGGCCGTGGCCAAATGTTTCGGCTTGGTGATGGATGGCGGATGCAAAGCCGGTATGCGTTAGAGCGGGTCCTTTGGGTATACCTGTGCTGCCGGAGGTAAAGACCACACAAACAGGGGTAGATGGATCAACCAAGGGAAGTTTGCTGGAATACGAAGAAGCCAGGTTCTTGAGATTCGGCCCAACCAATGTAACCGAGACCGCAGGCAAGAGCTCCGATGCAAGTGCTGCTGCTTGAACAGATGAAAGCATGAAAAGCGGAGAGCCGATTTGTTGTACAATAAGTCGTAGTCGCTCTACCGGCTGTGTGATATCCATTGTAACCGCAGTCAGGCCGGATTTCATACAACCAAGCATGGCTACCACAGTCCACATCGATTTTTCGAAGCAGAGCGGGATGATGGCCCCGGTACGATAGCCGTCATGTGCAACCAAGCACTTCGCTAGTCGATCGGAGAGAATATCAAGTTCCTCATATGTCGCTTCTCCATCCCAAGCCGACAGGGCGATTGCATGGGGTTGGATAGCCGTACGCTCTCTAAAGAGATCATGAACGCATCGATTGACTGACTGGGGGACAAGCCGGTTGTTGCTCCATATTTTGGCCTGATCCTTTGGCGTCAATACCGTGATATCCGATAAAATCTTCTTCGGGGTAGCATCAACCAGTTGCTGCAGAACGATAGTGAATTGGTCAAGCAATTGACTCGTCTCCCACTCGCCAATAAAACTGTTGTCGAAGCAGGTTCTGATTCGAAGATCGCTCTCGCTTGTAGCAGGTAAGAAGACTTCCAATGTCAGAGCGTAAGTGGTGAAGCCGTTTTGATCAGCATCCGTCAACCAAGTCCCTAAAGCGTCGTTCTGGGCGGAATCCTGTCTTTGCTCTGCGGGATGGATTACAAGGAGCGTCTGAAACTCGCATGCACTTGGGTTGATTTTGGCAATATCCTGCAAGCCAGTCTGTTCGAATGGAATCATGTCGATTGACTGCTGCTTCAATCCATCCAAATATTCACCGACACTCTGATCATTGGGAAATTGCACCCGAATTGGTACAGTTGTGATGGTCGGTCCGATAATGGCTTCGATGCCTGGAACAGACGCGTTGCGTCCAGACAAAACCGCGCCGAAGATAATATCGTTCGTCCTGGTTTGGCGATTGATAGTGATTCCTAAAGCGGCACGGATTAGGGTGGCCAAAGATACTTGCGAATCGATGTTCGTTTGTGTCAAGTAAGCAACCCGTTCTATTGCACAGCTTGCTGTCGGCGTCTGAGAAGGGGTTGCTAGCGTCGGGAAGGCAACGGACTCGTAGTTCGCAAGGGCCGAGCTCCAATACTCCTGGGCCTCTTCAGACTTGGTCTCTTGTAAATACTTGACAAACGGTGCCAACTCATTACGCAATGGGGTGGCACGAGATAGGTATGCGTTGGTGATCATATCGATAATCAGAGGCAATGACCAGCCATCGTACAACGCATGGTGCACAGTCCAGACGAACCAACGAATGTCCCCGTTTTGATCTCCTACCAAAGTAAATCGTGACAGAGGAAGTCCAAAGTCCATGGGCTGAATCTTATCCTGGGATAAAAACGAATTCAAGTCCTCAGATGTTCGTCGCCAACTAATCTCCTCATTGAGGACCACCTGGACGGGCCCAAGGCCATTGTGCTGAAGAATCCGAGTGCGTAGTATAGAGACGGCTGATACGGTCTGCTGCCATGCGGCTTGGAAGTCCTCTAACTTCAATTTATCAGACAGCGCAAGCACGTTCTGTAGAACGTAATCGCCCGGCTGCTTCAGGGTCAGGGAAAGCAGGCCTTCTTGAAGTGGCGTGCATGGATATGCGTCGTCAATTTGAACACTCTTCACCCCACAAGATGCAGCTAGCTCATCTCGTAGCTCGGTTGCATCATTGAACTTGCTGTTTTCCAGCAGAGAAAAATTTTCAATCGAAATATCCTTCGCTGAAGGTGCAGTTTCGGCGGTGCTTGCTAGGTTTGCCAGTGTTCGTTTGGTAAAAATATCGCTTATTGCAAGAACAAGACCAACCCGGCGTGATTCAGCAACGAGTTTTAAGGCTGAGACGGAGTCGCCACCGAGCTGAAAGAAATCATCGTCTGCGCCAATGCGTGTCGGGTCGATTGCTAGCACATGAGACCAGACAGTTTGCATCGTTCTCTCTATGCCTGCTGTCGGCGGTCGCTTCGACTCATCGTCACAGGCGCCCAGCATCAAAAGTTCCTCTCGCTGGTACGAAGCAGCGAGTTCTCTCAAGGCCCGGCGGTCGGTCTTTCTGGAAATTGTCTTGGGCATTTCTGGAAGCACCAGGAAGGCCGATGGAACCATATACTGCGGAAGGGTGTCCTGCAGCCGCTCCCGCACAATAGTCATAATGGTACGTCCTTCTTTCTCGCTCTCACACTTTGCCTGCAAGACGAAAAATGCAACCAGAATAGGAGTTATTTCGCCATCGGCGCTTTTTGGAATGCCAATCTCAACAGCAACCTCCTTGACCAACTCGGAGGCTAAGCGAGCCTGGTGTTCGATCTCTCCGATCTCAATACGCTGGCCTCTAAGCTTTACCTGGGTATCTCTCCTTCCCCAGAGTTTGATTGCCCCGTCTTGGGTATAAGAGCCCAAATCTCCTGTTTTGTAGAACTTCGAAATGGTCGTTGCACTACCGAAGATATCTGTTCTCCAGTTCGGTGCTTGAATGAACGCTGCAGCCGATTTCTCGGGCTCATCCAAATACTCCCGGCCAATAGTGGGCCCCTCAATGAGGACCTCACCCACTGCTCCCAGAGGCGCGAGTCTGTGAATGTTCGTTGGATCCACAATCCAGTATCTACCAGTTGTCGGTTTGCCAACATCTCCCGTGGCTGCATCTTGGGTCAGATGTGCAGACGAAACGACGGCGGATGTTTCAGCACTTCCGTATGTTTGTCGAAGATGGACCTTGTTTGACCATTGGGTGATTTGCGCAGCATGAACGGCTTCTCCACCGACACAGACAGTCTTGAGGCATGATACCATCTCTGGGCGAAGGGAACTGAGGACAGTGGAGGTAAGGAAAGCCCAATCGGCACTCAGTCGTTGAATTGCATTTCCTAAAAGACTGGGATTTCTCTCTTCTTCAGTGGGAACGCAGACACAGCCACCATGGATGAGAGTCATGAGGATCTCCATTATTGCGCCGGCAAAGCTATATGAGCCAAACTGCAATGTGCGAAGCTGGGGCGACATCTGGAGGACGGAGCCGTGGTGAACGGCCGCCGAGCAGTAGGAGCGATGTTCGATTTTACATCCCTTGGGGGCTCCAGTGCTGCCAGATGTAAATATCACGTAGGCCGTGTTGCTTGGGGACACCATTTGCATGCTAGAGGAGGATGATGGGGAAGCCGAAGCCGGAGGAGAGATGTTGGGAGATGCAGGAATCATAGTTGGTACGTTCCAGTGCCGTCCGGCGATCTCTTTATTCACTATAATCACAGTCTGGACGAAAGGCCGGATTCTGTCACTTGTCGAATATGAGGAAGCAACCGCCACTGTGGCCCGACTCTTCTCACATAGCATGCATAGCCGTTCTGTCGGATGAGTTGGATCCAGGAGAACAAAAGCACCTCCCGCCTTCAAAACACCCAATATGGCCACGATGGTCCAGCTAGACTTAGGGAAGCATAGAGGAACAAGTACTTCTGGCCCAACACCAAGATCAATAAGAAGCTCAGCGAGACGATCGGCAAAGATATTCAATTCTTTATAGGTGAGCTTTCCATCCCAACCTTCGATCGCGGATTCGGTTGGCCTGGCCTGGGCCTGGTCGGTGATCATTGCATGCACGCACCGCTCAATCACATTTGGGGGTGGTGATAAGATATTCCATTCACTGAGCACAGCACGGTCTTGGGATGGCAGGAGATCAATATCCGCAAGTAAAGTACCCATTTCATGGTCCGTATCCCCGATAGCTGCCGCTGCTAGTTGGTGTACTGCATATTCCCACTGGGCCAAGAGTCTCTCTACTGCCCAGCAGCTGATAACTCGAGAATCGAATCTCGCCCGGAACCTGCCCACCTCACTTCGTCTCGTCGGTGGTAGGTATTCCAATGTGAGCGCGTATGTGGTAAACCCGCTCTGGTCCTCTGCTGTTTGCCATGTTCCAAAAGTGGATTTCTGGGATGAGGCAAGAGTCTGACTATCTGCTTGAATGACTAGTAAAGTCTGGAATTTGCAGGCACTCAGGCAGCTAGGGCTCAACCGTGCGATGTTCTGCAGACCCATTTGCTCGAAGGGGATCATTCCGTTGGCTTGTTGTTGCACATCACGCAACCACGTAGAGACTGTTGTGGCACTCGAAGAAAGACCTTTCATTCAAATAGGCACGGTGGCAATGGTAGGCCCCGCGATACCAGCAATTCCAGGGATGGGCGCATTACGACCGGACATCGTTGCCCCGAACACAACGTCAGGAGACGAGGTGTGACGACTGATGACCAACGCGAGTGCAGCACGCAGCAGGGCTGAAGTCGAAATATCGGAAGATTTGGCGGCTAGAAGGGAGATATCCTGTTCCTTTGTCATGTCTGCGATCGGTTCCCGAACATGGGGTGGCAAAGGGGGGAAGGGACTTCCTTCATGATTGTCAAGGGTGCGTTGCCAGTAGGCGTCCGTTTCGGCTCCTTTCTTCTGCTCAATGTACTTGATGAAATTCTTGAATTGTGCCCTCTGGGGAGTGAACGATACCCCTGAGTATATGGAGCTAGCCAAATCTGTGATTAACGGCAAGGTCCATCCATCGTACAATGAATGATGCAGAGTCCAGACACAGTACCGTGGCTGACTAGGCGATCCAAGAAGAGCGAAGCGAGATAATTGCTGACCAAGTCCCATTGGATCAAGCTTACTCTCTTGTAAGTACACCTCAACATCCTCGTTGTCTCGATATATCCAATCAATTTCCTCTGGTTGAACAACCTGTAAAAGTCCAAGACTATGATGGGAGACAATTCTTGTTTGTAGAATTGGTGTCAATTGAAGTGTCTCTTCCCATGCCTTCTTGAAATTAACAATTTTGATATCAGTAGAAAGCTCAAGAACATTTTGCAAAACATAGTCTCCGGGATTCTTTGAGGCCAACGCCATGATTCCCTCTTGCAATGGCGAGCAAGGGTACACATCTTGAATGGCCGCGCCGGAGGGCAGGTGGAGTTCTGAAACAAGTGACTTCATATGCACCTCGGAAGAGAGTAGAGAGAATGCTTCAACTTGGTAATCGTGCGACGACTTGCTAGAAAGACTCAATTGTTCTTGTAATTGAGCCTGCGCGGCGATCGTCGAGCATTTCATGACATCGGCGACAGTCAAGGTCAACATGTCTTTCCTTGATTCAGCCACGAGTTTCATAGCCATGATCGAATCCCCACCCAATTGGAAGAAGCTATCATCGATTCCAATCTGCTCCTCATTTGGTATGTTCAGGACGCGCATCCAGAGGCGTTGTAATCGATGCTCGTCTTCACTGGATGGTGCACGCTTCTTGCATCCCGAATCCTCACTTGTGGCCCTGTGATGCTGAACAAGCGTTGCACCCAGCTGTCGCAGTAGTTTCCGATCTGTTTTTCCAGAAGATACCATCCGGGGTATCGAGCCTGACATGGCAAAGTACAACTCCGGGACCATATACTTGGGAAGTCTTTGGACGATCTGCTGCTCCACGTCAGGAGACAGAGAAAATATGGTGGCGGAGACATTATCATTGTCCTTCAATACCTCCTCTTGGGCACCGTTTGAAATTGAATGAGCTCGCACTGGCATTTCAATAAATGCGACAAGCAGTTCACTGGACTTCGTGTCACCGGGGTTGACGACTTCGGTGACGACTTGCTTCGCGGCGATGCATTGTTTGACGTGATGTTCAACTTCGGCCAGTTCCAATCTCTGACCTCGAATCTTCACTTGTGTATCTTTGCGACCAACATATTTCAGTCGGCTCCCATCCTCGCAAGATCGCGGAGAATATTGGACGAGATCGCCGGTTTTGTAAAGCCTTGCCTTGCGGCCTCTTTCTACCAGCCAAGCGGGGTCAGTAACGAATGACTCTTTGGATTTATCGGGGGCGTTGAGATACCCGCGAGACAAAATGGGGCCTTCAATCATAAGTTCGCCAATAGAACCCAGAGGAGCCAGTCGGTTGTGGTCATTCGGGTCCGCCACCCAGACAACGCATCCGAATGGGACGCCGATGAAGCAAGAATCAACGCCATCCTCAAGATCATGTCCAGAACAATAGACACAGCATTCTGTCGGTCCATACACGAGAATTACCCGACGCCCATCGCAAGACCATCTTTCGGCATCCGTTGACGAGAACTTTTCGCCTCCGATCGTGATTGTTTTGACGCAGGTTACGACAGTCGGTTCGATTAAGCGAGCAACGGCGGGGGTGAGGAAGACCCAATTGACTCCCAGGGAATTGATAGCTTCAGGTAGTCGTGACAATCGGTCACTATCGGACGGAATACAAATGCACCCTCCGAAAATGAGTGTTGTAAAGATTTCGGCGATGCAAGCATCGAAAGCATAGGAGGAAAATTGCAAAACGCGACTGGTAGGAGAGAAGCCAAGAGCACGACCATGAGCATTACAGCTAGAGCTGGCAGCTTTATGCTCTACTACAACACCCTTGGGTCTGCCAGTTGTCCCTGAAGTGAAGATCACATATGCGACCGAGCTTGAGGGGGCTGTGTCGTTGGAGTACTGACTTTTAAGACCGTGGCCATGGTTTGATAGTGGTTTTTCCAGGACGTCCCAGCTTAATACAAACACATAGCCATCGAAGTTTTCGTGAAAGATATTGGCATGCTGGAGAGATGCAATTACCAGCTGCGCTGAAGTATCCTCCAAAATATTCTGACGTCGACCGGGCGGGAGTGATGGTTCAATGGGAACAAATCCAGCGCCAGTTTTCAGTACTGCCAGCATTGAAATAACTGCGAACAAAGACTTTTCAAAGCATATTGGAACCAATGATCCTTTTTGCACACCTAACGACTGGAGATGTGCAGCTAGATGCTCTGTATATTGGTTCAACTCTCGGTATGACAATTTCCCATCCCAAGCAAAGATGGCGGGGCTTTCTGGCTGTTGAGTGACTTTCTCTCGAATGAGCTCATGAACAAATCTGTCAACTCCAGTTGGAACAGTGCCATTCCACTTCGAAATCAAGGATTTTTGTTGTGCAGGAAGTAAGTCAATCTCTTGCAGAGGCCTACTGGCAGAATTGACATCGACAAGCTGTTTGATGGTCCCGCTCAACTGCTCCAGAATCATCTTCAAATGCCAGGCATCAAGCGCGGCGGGATTATATCTGGCTCGAATTTGAATACTGCTGTCGAGGTGGATAAAACACTCGAGCGTGAGTGCGTATGTACTAAGCTGCTCTGTCTCAGTATACCAGGACATTTTGCTCTGTTGCATGTCTTGTCGCTCTTCTGGCTGAACAACGAGTAGCGTCTGGAAGTCGCAGGCTTGTCTTGCACTCTCGCTCAGCTTAGCAATGTTTTGAAGTCCGATCTGTTCAAAGGGAATCATCTGGATAGCTTGAGTCTGGAGATGTTGCAGCAATTCGAACACCGTTGTTGTCTCAAGATCATTCAGCTGAACTCTTATAGGGATTGTGGCAATCGTTGGTCCGACAATTTCCTCAATACCTGTGATGAGGGCATGTCTTCCTGACACAGTAGCTCCAAAGGTGATATCTGAAGATTGAGTGTGGCGTGAAATAACAACGGCCAATGCTCCCCTTATGATTGTTGAAAGGGTGGCCTGAGAAGATCGGGCACTATCTTGTAGCTGACAATGTAATTCCATGGTTGAGGTCCTTTGTACAGGGCTTTGCTCGTTTCTTCGAAGAGCAGGGAACTGAACAGATTCCGTGTGGTCGAGGGTCTTTCGCCAATACTCATTTGCCATCAAGACAGATCTTGGCTCTCCAACATACCTCAGGAAAGAGTTGAATTGCGACTTGGACGGAAGTACTGGGGAGCTATGGCCAAGCTCACGAAGATAAAGGGCCTCGAGTCGTTTCAGCATCAAATCCAGAGACCATGCGTCATAGAGAGCGTGGTGGAGAGTGATCGCAATCCATTTTGATGCACTCGAATCGTCTGCATCTCCGATGAGCGCAAATCGCGTCAATGCTCCTCCAGTTTCCATAGGGTCGGACCTATCCATTTCTAGATATTCTTGCAAATCTGCTCTCCGAGTCCACTGGATACTGTTTTCTTCGTGGTTGATGACAACTTGGGCGAGACCTCCAGGCTTGTTTTGTACAATTCGCGTCCGCAAGATCGGTGTCTCATTGTGAAGTTTTTCCAATGATTTCTGGACAGCTTCCCCGCTCAAACCATCAAGTGAGAGTGTTGTCTGCAAGATATAGTCACCCGGCCTTTGCATCGCCAACGCGAACAGTCCCTCCTGGAGCGGCGTGCATGGATATACATCTTCGATCGATGATGGGTCAATGTCGCAGATACGCGCAATTTCTTGAATATCTTGCAAGTCATGATGCTCAGTTAAGGAAAAGCGATGAGGAACTGCAGGAGCGTCTTGGTCAATCACGGGGATGACTAAGCTACCCAATTCGCGCAGTGTGATTTTTGGATTCATCACATCGACCACTCGCAACTGAATTCCTTCTTTACGCGCTTCTCCCACCAGTTGGATGGCCATTAGGGAGTCTCCACCGATCTTCAAGAAGGAATCATCCAACTCAACGCTCTCCGGACTTTTTTGGAGCACAATTCCACACAGGAGCTGCACCCTTTGTTCGGCCTCTGACCGAGGCTCCAATTCTGTGTCGATCGAAGAATGATGAGGCTGGGAGTTGAGCAGTCGAGTGCCAGATTCTCTTAGTCCCTTACGATCCGTTTTTCCCGATGGGGTGCGCGGGATGCTTGGAACCAAGATATAGATTTGGGGAATCATGAAATTAGGCAATCGACACGAAAGTTCGCTTGTCAGAGTTTCGCATGGCCGAGCTAACTTCATCTCAGTAACCTCCTCTTGGCTGCTGGCAACCTGCAAGAAAGCAACCAGAGATTTCCCAGTCGCCGAGGGTACAGAATCGACGACCGTTTGCACTGCGCTAGGAAAACAAGTCTGAACATGATACTCAATCTCACCCAACTCGACGCGCTGGCCATGGATTTTCACTTGGGTATCCTTGCGACCCATAAAGCGAAGATTACCATCCTCGTTGTGCTGCACCAGGTCGCCGGTCGCGTAGAGACGGCTAGATGGTCGGTGTTGGCGAAGCCACAAAGGACTTGATATGAAGGCCTTGGCCGTCTTCTCCGGTTCGAACAAGTATCCCTCACTAACCACCGGTCCTTCGAGTAGAAGCTCTCCTACTTTTCCCGGTGAGAGTAAAATGTCGTGGTTGTCTGGTTCGACAACCCAGCATAATACACCCACGCCAAAACCAATTTCCATGTTCTTCGTGTCTTCTCGGAATTCCATGGTGAGGTCAATCGTGCTGATTGGCGTACACTCTGCTGGACCATATGTATTGATGATCCGCGGTTTGGTTGACGAAGTTTCCCACCGCCTAGCATCGGCTTGCGTGAGGGTTTCTCCAAGAAAAATGAGGGTTTTTAGACTGGGAACCCGAGCCGGGTCAATAAGACGAGCAACTGAAGGGGTGAAGTTTGCAAGAGTTACTTCCATGGTCGCCATAGCACCAGCTGGATCTTGCAATCTTTCTTCTTCGGTGGGTACACACAAGCAGCCTCCACTAACAAGCGTCGCTAGCATGTTGTGTACAGCCACATCGAAGCTGTGTGATGCAAAGTCAAACACACGCGAGTTCGAGGAGAAACCGAGTTGGTTGAGCTGGTAGTGAATAGCAGAGCAGATGCTCGAATGGGAAATGACTGCGCCCTTTGGTGTTCCAGTACTCCCGCTTGTGAAAACGACGTAGCAAGTTGATTCGGGTTTTGGTTGGTGAATTTGCTCCTGGTGGTTACCAGAAGTTTTTTTTATCTCAGCTGTTCTGCGAGGTGCAACAACGAGAACATCGATATCAGAATACAGGCGGCTGGCGGCCACATTATCGCAATTTCCGTCCCTCGAGTTCATCAAGCTCGCTCCAAGATTTTGATGCCCAACGGAGCATAGTACAACTTCCGCCCGAGTCTGCTGCACAATTGATCGCAGTCGAACCTCCGGCTGGGAGACATCCAGGAACGTAAAAGCATTTCCAGATTTCAAAATTGCGAGCATTGCTACCGCTGTCCATATGGACTTCTCGAAGCACAATGGGACAAGCGACCCAGGGCGAATAATCTGACTCAAGCCATGAGCCAAACTATCCGAGAAAGTTTCTAAATCATGATAGGTAAGGGTCTTGCCGTTGGAGGTGTAAAGAGCAGGCGCATTTGGCTCAACAATTGCGCGCTGTGAAATCAGGTCTTGCACAAATTCATGGACAGTCTCTGGGAGGGTGGCGTTAAGAGTCCAAATATCTGTCATCTCAAATTTTATTTTTTCTTCGCTCTCAATGATACTCGTGGTGAGATTTTTGTTCTCTGCCAGAGAGGATACTAATTCTGCATCCTTGGTAAAATCAGTGTCCTCCATGTTGATAATACAAGTAGAAAAGTGGTCTTCGGTGGCTTAAGAATATACTTAAACACAAATTAGTACCTTAGAAAAAAAATATACTTCAGGGAGCAATCACCTCTTTTTCGTGTGTATGTGGTTTAGATCCCACTGGCAGTGGGCAGATATGAATATCTGCTGTGGAATGAGACTCTGGGACTTGTAAATTGTTCGTTGTCCGCTGGGGTACTATTTTTTCCGACGGTCTATGAGCATCGCTATTACTCTCAATCAGGAACTTGTCATTCTTCGAACACACCCCACTAATTCTGGCCTGGACAATGTCGCGGAATCCCTAAGGCCATGAATCAATATCGTAGATCTTTCCTTGGAGTAATACACGTGCAAACGGGTATTCTTCGTATGGCCCCTTGAACAAGACCCATAGCGTATTCAATGGATTCGGACTTTGCGACCGGAGGTATACAGGCGTCCTCGCGGGCGGATATTCGCCGAACACATTTCGTCCCAGGAGGTTTTACCAAGCCATGTATGTCATTGGGCTATAAAATTCCAAAAAAAAGCCACTCTCCGCTCTGACAAACTTTCGATTGCTTACACATTGGTAAGCTTTCGCAAAATCCCGACAGAGAGCCTAGTTTCATCAAATTTTGTCGATCACTGAAACTTTCCCAACAATCATACAAGCCCATCCTTCTCTGAATAAAAGTGAGCCGGAGGGAGGAGGCTTATGCGGAGGATCATCCAGTTCGCTGAGCACTAAGCACCACGTGGTGGGTCCTCAATGTCATCTAAACTTTAGCGTAAGCGTGCGTAAGATTGGGGCCAGGAGAAGCCACCCGCCACCCGGCCACGCCAGGGATTCTTGTACGACTGTTTCTTCTTTTAATAGGGTCCTGACAGCGCCATCCCGTGCGGGGGTGGTAAGCAGCATGAGTAGTGCATCGGCACACCCCGACAACGTGGGCCCCAGCGGATCGCTTCGGTGGATCGTCGAAGCCAATCTGACACTCGCAGAACTGAGACAGATGTTTCTGTGTAGATCTGGAGCGCTTCCCATATTCAGCCAGATTGGGAATCTCACTGCGAAGCATCAACTTTAGAGCTGAGCTATACCAGCTTCTCGTTTGAGCACGTGTATTGATCAGGTCCGCAACTAGCCTCGGCGTGTGCTTTGGCTTCTAGAATTGTATTCGGTACAAATTTCCCTACCGCGGACCCTTCCATTGTTGAAGGGAAATGTTGTCAAAGCGACGAGCCTTACTGGTTAGAAAATGCGTAGTTCGAGGTATTATACGAAATTTTATACATTGCAGGTACTGATTTATCGCGTATGAATGACGGATTAAGCTACCAGTCTTCGTTCATGTAAATACTCAAAGTGAGGCATAGCGAGTTGGACCAGCTCCCGAATCTCTCGCGCAGTATCCACACCAAATTCGTCCTCCCATTTTGCCTCTTCAGCACTCAGGTCAACATTCTTGGCTGCACGACCCGCATTTGCTCCCGTCGAGTCCATTAGTGTCGTCTGAACAGCTGCAAATGGCTTGGCAAGCTTTTCCTGCTCCTCGTTCGAAGCCGTATCCCATGAAAAGATAGCCTGGTCGGGATTCAAGCCTGTTCGTCTGCAAATCTCACGCACGAAGTTTTCACTAGTCATGTAGTCGTCTGCATCGATAACAAGGGGTTGTATTCCATTGGCTTCGTAGAAGTCATACAGTAGTCGGGCCCATAAGTGGCAGGTAATGACGAGCATATTGGCTCTCCCACCTCCGTTAATGACAGCCCTCATAGCTTTGTATGCGGATGGCACGACCAGCTGCGGGTTCCTGATAGTAATCACGGGCACTGTTTGAGGATAAAGCAGCAGATTCTCGGGTACCAGTGTGAAGTTGTCTCCGCTGGGAGCTTCGGCTGTTGGCGAAGTGATGTATTCCAACATATGGTCAGGAGATGCCGGGAAGAAGGAATGGGTGTGAACCATCAATATTTTTCCCTTTATCGATGATCAGTCAGGTACATTGAATATGAATCAAAATAGCAGGAACAAACATACATTCTTCTCGGCATTGAGAAGCTCTTCTTTCCATTGTTCGCAATCTTGTTGGACCTCTTTCTCAAAAATTGAACGCATGTCCAGCGGCATGCCTTCATGATATGAATCGAGGCGGAGCCACTCCACCTGCTGCTTGTGCCATGCTTCCTCGAATGGCCGGAAAAATGGTTTGGCGTTTTTTTGCCCCTCGAGCATGCGCTCCAGTAGATGGCCTGGAATTTTGTCAATTGAATCGAACAATCTGATCAGGTACGTTATACTCTTACATGCGCTACGTGGCTGTGAGTATATAATAACTTGAGAACTCATCCTTTCAGTTTGCAGTAACAAGTTTGAGGAATTTTCCCGAAGTCACACGTGGTTGATGCAATTTCGGCAATATTTTGGCGCATGTGTATCAGGGCGCTCAGGAACAAATACGGAATGGCCACTGGCATTTAATACTTATTTGCGTACTAGCGACCTTGGAGCGAATAAATATGACTAATGTAGGGGGGAAAAGGCTAAAAATAAGCCAAGCCTCAGACTTAAGTGGCCATAGGGCTAAGCCCATCCCAAAATACGGGAAATTGGCTTTCATACTAGGTTCGAGGTACGGCCGGAGCCAGGTCACAGCCAACCTTCACCTATTCTACATTCCCTTGGGAAAGCAGCCATATCGAGAATTACAAGATTTCAAAGGAAAGAGCAGTAAGACTACTTTTAAAATATTTCTAGTGACTCGCAGGATTGACTTTGCATGTACTACTTCCTAACCATATAGACGTGGATAGTAAATACTAGAAAACAGCGGTAGAGTCGCGGGAAAGAAATCATAGTTTTCCACCATTCCAAGTCCTGAATTCCTTTGACTCAATTTCGGATGCTTTGAGACTATGCTGCCCTATTCACAAGACTGATTCTCCCAAAAAACAAAGCATCTAGTCTCCAGGCTGTTGCGAGGCGGGCCGAAATCACCTTTTGTGGTAAACGCAGTATGAGGTGTGCGCCTAGCTGTGCCGTCCAGCTTTGAATCAAATATTTTCAAGCATAAAGCCTCATCAGGAACCATTCGTGAGGCATAGTACCATCTGTGCTGCTCAGGACACTTGGGCGGAACTACCGACCACATGGAGTTATCCATCCTGTAAACATCGGCCATTACAGGAGCATCGCCCTTTTGAGATGCCATTTTGAGAGGCCGTTCTCGCAGTTCTTCATCAGACACGGATTGGGCATCGCATACGCATAGTGCCTCGCGATTGATACTTTGGATCGGGCGCCAGAAGTTGACGATCGCCCTTTAGCAATCATAAGCTTTTTCACTCAAACTATTGTAGTGTTTCGTTCACACATACCAACGAGTCGTGGTGAGCTTTTTAGACTCCTCAGGGAGATATAAGTCAAGCAGTGCGCGAGCTCCGGTATATGATTGATCAACGTGGACAAAGCGAGCCGTGCTGGGCTGCTTCACAGGTTCCATATCAGGAAGATGCTTCTCATCTTCGATTGCTTTCTCCCATGATTGTCGTCGAACAATATGGCTCATGACATGAACGCGTGTAGCCCCAGTTCTGACATAAATCTATCATTAGCACGGTCACTAAACTTAGGGAAATGGGTACTATTATCCAGACGTACATATTCTGCAGAACTTCCGCACACTCGCGATAGTAAACATCCTTTATCCGAGCTGTGTCATCAAAGTCCTTCTCGATACTAGGATATATCAACAGTTGGAATCCTTGTCTGTCAAGCGAGAATTTCTGCTCTTGCCTCCGAAGATCCATAACTTGTACGGGAACTTCCGCATACTCTCTGCGCGATTCGATAATTGTGCCATCAAAGAAAGAATGATCTCCATCTTTACCGGGGTCAACATAATAATTGAGAACAGTCGACGCACTATTATGGAGCGACATTATCGAGACTACTTGCGCCGGGTCGATGAAGACGAAAAGTTCAAATTAGGAAGCAGGCGTGGAAGGAATTCAAGAACTTATCTAATCCAACCTATTTTTTGATAGTATTTGCTAGTGAACTTGGCCAGAATTTTCGATATGGGGCCACCATCGAACTCCAGAAATATTCACGTGGTATCGGTCGGCAATAATTTCGGGCATTGTATCCTCATGTCAATAATGACTCGCCGGCAATAAAAATGCTATGTCATCAAACTGTCAGGATCGTCCGTGCGGAGATACGCCGAAAAGCTTAGGATCCATAGGGGGCCAGCCAAACTCCGGCCCTCCCGTGTGGCTGATACCCCAATACATACGTTTTTTGGTCTTGTATTAGACTTCATATTGGATACGGTATTATTATGCAACCACGACAGATGTATCCGCATATTGTATTGTATCGGTGATATAGGGTGCCACGATATACGTCTGTTCAGAGAGCGAGGAAGCCATTTGAAAGTCCGATCTAACACATTGGAGCGCAATTCAACAATTCCAACATGGCCGTCCAAAACCCAGAAACTCTTCAGAATGGCGAAGCCCGAAGCTCTTTTCATCAGCCTTTACAGTCCTCGGGGGCTTTGGATAAATTTGTCTACGAAGACATTACTCCCGTCATTGGGCGCGAGTTTCCTCATCTGAATGTTGTGGATGACTTGCTCAATTCACCAAATGCAGATGCATTGATCCGCGATCTAGCTATTGCAAGTAGGTGAAGAGTATTCTCTGTTAAATATTCAGTTTTCTATCCTAATTTATGTGCCAGTCTCTCAGCGCTGCGTAGTGTTCTTCCGCGCACAAGAAAATCTCACTGAAGAGCAACAAAGACAACTTGTGTCTCGACTGGGTGAGATGAGCGGCAAGCCCGCCGGCTCAACATTTTTCATCAATCCAATTCAACGAGATACGACTGATGGTACGGCCGTTGCAGACCCTGAGATCACTCGGATCAATTCTCGGGGTCGACCAGACGTAGCCGCAACTCAACCCAATCCTCGTCGGTTTGATGAGGCTTTGTGGCATGCGGATGGGCAGTTTGAAACCTGTCCCCCTTCATTCACCTCCTTGAGTCTCAGTGAGGTGCCGAGGAATGGTGGTGACACTCTCTGGGCTTCCGGCTATGAGCTTTATGATCGTTTTTCTAAGCCTTATCAAAGCTTCTTAGAGGGTTTGACTGCCACTTTCATTGGAGATGGTCACACTTGGTCAGCTGGGCAGAGCGGTGGGAAGATGACCATCAATGAAGGTCCCCGGGGCAGCCCTCTTAACGTTGGCAAGGATTTGAAGGTCGTCCATCCAGTGGTTCGCACCCATCCTGTTTCTGGCTGGAAGTCCATCTTCCCGGTTGGACCTCGGAATCCTTGGGAGTTTGGGTCACCAAAGTACATCAATGAGCTCCATCCGAATGAGTCCGATGAGCTACTCAATCGGTTCTACGACACTATTCTCCAAAATCATGACTTGACTGTTCGGTTCAAGTGGAGAGAAAATGATATGGGTAAGAATAATGGATCAAGCCTAAAGAAAGTTTTGCTGACCCGTCTCAATCTAGCCATCTGGGACAACCGTTGTGCCTTCCATAGTGCAACCTTTGACTATGACGGAAATGGGGAGCGCGTAGGGGCTCGTATCGCGGGGGCTGGGGAGGTTCCTTATCTGGATCCAAATAGCAAGTCCCGGACTGAAGCATTGGCTGAGAATGTTTGATTTCATTTGGAAATTTCGCACAAGAGAATGAACTTCTTCTACAATTTTTAATTATGAGTGCCCCTGTATAGGCTTAGGCTTGTAAGCCTCTTCTAGATAGCTCTCCTCTTCTGGCGACAGAACCTTACCCCGCGCAGCTAATGCCTCATCCATGCGGTCTATACTGCTAAACCCAATTATTGGCGCAGTAGCTCTTTCTCTAAGCCACGCCAAACTGACATGGCTCATGGGCCAACCACGACGCTCGGCAATCTCTTGCACACGCGATATGATGATTTTGGTGTCATCACTCTCCCCTTCGTCATAGATAGTGCCGTTTGCGCTGGTGCGATGACGGATGGACCGCCCTCCATCCTGATTTGGCGGCCGCACAAGTCTGCCAGATGCGAAAGGCGCCCAGGGAATAATTCCTATATTGTGCATGTTGCAATATTGGT
Organism: Penicillium pancosmium; assembly: GCA_031761475.1. NCBI lineage: Eukaryota > Fungi > Ascomycota > Eurotiomycetes > Eurotiales > Aspergillaceae > Penicillium > Penicillium pancosmium. Next base: position 60,252 of record JAVMSB010000043.1, on the reverse strand, counting down.
TCATCTCTCGTTCTTCCTCCCGGTAGAGAAGATTGTAATGGTTTTGCATAGACACAAATTGGGTCCAGCCATTTCGCTCGGCTATATGTTGCAAAGTGGCAAATTGATATGTCCACATTGAGCTCGCTCCAATATATCGAACAGACCCAGAGCGCACAAGATCGTGCAAAGCTTGCATAGTCTCTGCTGGGTCGACCGTTTCATCGTAGCGATGAACTTGCAGCAGGTCAATGTAATTGGTCTGAAGTCTCTCCAGTGAAGCTTCAACTGAGTTGAAAAGAGCAGATCGAGATAAGCCTGCAAGTCATCAAAATCAAGATCGTAAATATTGACCAACCTGGGGAGACTTACCCCATTGATTTACATAATCCTTGCTGTGATCCGCGATGTTATGATGCATCGTGACTCCTGAGCCTGGGTCAAACTCTTCCGAGTCGCAGATCACTCTAAACACCTTTGTCATAATGACCATCTTTCTTCGGGGAATATCATATTCTCGCAGCGCTTTTCCAAAGAGGCGCTCGGACTCGCCGTTAGAGTAAACATTGGCGGTGTCCCACTTTGAATGATCAGTTTTGTTATGGTGTCATATCAATGAGAATTTATGTGCTCACGGTATTGATGCCCCTATCATATGCAGCTTTCAATAGTGGTAACGCCTTTGTTATTGTCAGGTTTCCTCTCTATTCTGCTTCTCATGTTGGTATAAATACCATGATCGATTTGACTTACTTTATTTTCGTCCAGAACCCAAGGAAACCAGCGTGAATCCCCAATATGCAACCCACCGAGGATTGGAGTTGACACCCTCAGGCCACTCTTACCAAGTCTGCGATACTCGACTTGAGTACGGCTGATCGATTTCTGCAGTGCATCTGGCACGCTTTTCAATTTCCCTATGGAAACCTTTGTCATGTTGTATGCAACAAACTGTGCTGCAAAGGTGGCACCGAGCTTCCGTGGCTTTTCTTGCTCTTGTCTCCTACCGTGGATCATTCAGTGTTTTCATATTTATCTGAAGGGGTGTGTTTAAATTGGGGCCAGGAAGCTCGGTGTGATTTCCGAGAGCCCATCACAACACCAAGATTTCTGGCATTGTATCCGGGCTCAGCGTAGTTATTCGGTTTGAAGCGCCTTGTGCCAACACAGATACGGTACAGTACAATAATATTACTCAAGAGACAATTTTTCCCCCGCAAATGGCTGTTCAAAGAGAGCCCACGTGAAAGCTTGCGTATCCAGTGTCGGGCGACGTGAAGGATGCATTCGACAAGGACGCGACGTCAGAGCTGAGGCTGTCGGTGGAACTCAGTTGAACATTAAGTTATGTCCGCAATTCAAGCTTTCGTGCCAACAAGTCCCATATAGTACTGTGTTATTTTAAATACTGTGGCGTTTCCACGCGATCCTGCGAGGGCATTCTGGTGGGTCTGTGGGGAATTCCATTGACCCCGACGTTGCGCGCCCGAAAGCTTCTCCCCGATATTGAGGACCCACCACGTGGTGCTCAGGGTTCTGTTAATTGAATCATCTTCGGGACCTACTTCCAAAGCACTATCATTCCAAAAGGATGAACTGGTATTATTTCTTGGAGAGTTCCGGTAATGCAAAATTTGATGGAACTTGGCTCCAGCCCGTGCAATCCTTCCTGACTCCAACTCGTACGGTAACTGTTCATCTATGGGTTGCGACCATTGCACCGTCATTTACCTTTTGTGTTTAGGCTTGGAATTTATCGTCGTGGCTTTTTGAATGTGCTTCGTTAATTCGCTTTCGAGACCAAGCAAGTAAATCCTTCCAAATCTTCATTTTCTGCAAGTCTTGAGGCCTACGCTGCCTACAATAACAGTTGTGTAAATCACTGTGTCATCGGTCAAATCTCGCAAACTATGGCAAAGGCTCCCGTACACAACGGTAGCCTAGGTGGTGAGAAATACGTCTCAGGGTTGGAGGGCCTGCACCAGGCCTTCGGCTTAGCCCTTGGTCGGCCAGTATATGCACCCATCGATATTTCGAGCAAACAATTGAAAATCTTGGATTCTGGATGCAATACAGGTAAGAGTTCCTTTCATCCATTATTTAGTCAAACCCTTGAAAGGAAATATTAATTTATCTTCCGGGTACAGGAAAATGGCTACTTGACGTGGCGAGCATTTCTGCCCCAGTGAACCACCAATACGTCGGGACAGACGTCTGGACGGAGGTCTTTCCGGACAGCCTCCCGTCAAATTTTCGTTTCTATGAGCAAGATATAACCAAACCGTGGCCTGAATCATGGAAGGAATCATTTGACCTTGTTCATCAGCGCACCGTGCTTGTTAACGCCCGGAAGATACCAATTCGAGATGTTATCCTCAGATTGACGGACCTTCTCAGGCCTGGAGGATGGTGTCAGTTAATGGAGGGAGACTTTGCACCTGTGCAACAAAATGGCCCTGCTATGCAAGAGTTCCTTGAGTTGGGGAAATGGTTCTTTGATGAGGCAGGGCCGGGTAGCGACATGGGCCCTCGTTTGGCAGGCGAGCTGACTAGTATTGGCCTTCACGATGTCCAAGAGACTACGGTATTTGTGTCTGTGGGTGCTGGGTTGAAAGAGAAAGGACAATCAACTCAGATGATTGCGGGAAGTATTGAGGGCCTATGCGCCGCTATCCCAGGCTCACTTATCAACCTGAGAGGCAAGTGAACTTCCATACTCACCTCACTGAAACTCCAGGGCCGTAAGCTAATAATGGATCAGATATGAGCCACCCATTCTCTATGGCACAAATGAACACCTTAGAGCAGCGTCTCCGCAAGGAGTTGGCGGATATTGGCGGATCTATTCGATATCGCGTGGTGTGGGGGAGGAAATAATTGAAATTTTACTTCTCTAGGTAAAAGTAATCTTGGAAGCTAGTAAATTTATTACTGCCTAGCCCTGGAGATAGCTTGGATAGGTAGTTTAGACTTGGTCAGAAGTAGATGATATATATATAGACCGTACGTCCATATCGCCAGCCAGGATACTACTATTATTGAGTAGTACTAGTATGCTCGATTTAGCCAATAAGGGACTCAGATTGGGTAATAATTAATGGATACTTGTTGAATAAATCCCAAAAGAAAGCAAAGAGAGCAGCCTACTAGAAGGGCTACAATTGAGTGTGATACACAAGCTCTAATCCTTCTGGGTGAGTTGTGTGGATTTTGATGTGACAGTATTAATTAGACTGACTATATACTTCCCTAATCAGGGTTGTCCAGTACATACGACCATAGGGTGTGGAGAACAGGGCTTCCCGTCCGCTCAGCCGTACTTAAGCCACACGCCGGCAGGTTAGTAGTATGGTGGGTGACCACATGCGAATCCCTGCTGTTGTATGTTTTTCTTTTTCTTCAAAAAAAAAGTTTCGTTTTTGATTTGTTAATATTTTCAATGTGTATGGCTATAGTTGAATACTGATTAAGAATCAGTACCATCCCTTGCGACCGGGGATGATTTTTTATTGTTCTCAGGGCCATCAGCGAAGGCCGGTTTCTTAGGAGCCATCAGACAAACCATCCTAATAACCTGAAGTCGATCAGCTTGCGATTTTGCTGGCAATAATCTCAATGACTTGGTCAATCATCACAAATTCATTGATGGCCGAAATAATCTGGTCTATGACGATAGGCCCTTTCTCCGCCAAGATCTTGACAGTTTACATTTTACGTGTCAGCAGATCTAACAGAAGAAAATATGAAATGATTTTCAGTATACATGTGAGGTAGAATGATTGAAAGATTCGAATTCGACAGTGCTATTGAGGCAGCGAATATTCTTTTTTCGAGGTATAGTGTCCCGTTAACTCCAAACCATGCCCGCTTGCTTTTTTGCTTGATTCTCATTTCGGTCCCCCAATAGCCGCCCGGCATCCAGAGACAAAACCAGCTTCACAATATGCAACAAGCCTTTCATATTCATCGGCTTCAGAGAGGGGGATTTCCGAGGAGTTTCCTGCAGAAATAGGTTTCAAATGCGGCTGCAGATATCGTTTTTGTGGATAATTCTCGGTAGGTGGAATCCATGTTGAGGCGTGTGGTGAGGGCTCGGGCTTCTCTGCGCGGTCGACATCGTTTTGGGTTGATATGAGGATTGGAATTGCCATAGACATACCGCAGTATAAAGAAAGAAGAATAAATAATCTCATGGCTTGCGATCAATGGGGTGAGAGTAGAAAGTTAACGTCGAGGACGGACACCCTTGCTGATCGCCCTGGGGAGTGATATGATCGGCAAGAAAAATTTGGAATTGTAGAGATCTGGAAATTTAGTAGAAGCCTGGAGCAGGGACAATCGTAGGTATACTATATGCTGCTACCAATATTTAGTTGTCAACGGCATTTGTCGGATTTACGGGAAGTCTCAAGATAACTGAAAGAGATGACGAAAGGGACCCATGGGTCTAATGTCATCAAGTACTTGGCGATTTCTTGGCTTTTTAGCATCGACCCAAGAGTGACCGAACACATAATCGCCTTTGTCTGAAAATTATGAGAATAAAAATACGATTCAATGCGTGCCCAAGACTCAAGCTACACATACATTGTCAACGTAAGTTCGCCCTTAATTCTATTAATATTGTGATGTGGAAGTGGGCCCATCCCCTCGATGCGAAAGAAACGAATTTCGATATGACTGACATTCATGAAGAGAGACGCGCTCAAAGTGACAACTTGAATCTTGCTAATTTTATGGCTCCGTCAAAATATCTTTCCAGACGAAGGGTTTCTCCCCTCTAGATCTTCTCCAACGATTAGTGGAAATCAGTAACTCCGGCGAATCAAGGAGTAGCCATTTCCATTTCCGCGCGAAACCTTCTGTAACTTCCCAATTCTTTGCATCCCACGAGTCCCCCCACACTAGTAACGTAGCAGCTGTATTTCTCGTGTCCCAAAACGCCATGAGATCATGACAAAGGTCATCGTCGTCAAAAGAGTCGCCAGCAAGGATCATGCAATCACGCATGCGGGGAAAGGGGAAGAAATCTAACCAGGGATGATGAGGTACACGTAGCTGGATATAAGTAGGGCGTAAACAGGCCGGAATTCCTTCTATTGAGAAGCTGGGTTGGGAAAGGTTGAATATTGATATCGTGTCATCGCCTTGCATCCACCTGGGCGTCATGCCAATTGCACAGATGTTTTCATTGATGGCTTTATGCACGTTCAGCCGGCTAAGACTGATTAGATGATCTCTGTTCGGTGTGCCGTTCATATAGCTTTCGAGAGCCTTTGCCTCAAACCATTTACGGAATTGGCGGGCATTTGGAGCTGCCAGTGCGCATTCCCAAAGCTCATTATTTTCCTCATGGAACTCAAGTGGGACCATATGCGGGTTAGGCAGATTGGAGATATCGGGGGAAATTATGGGTCCCTGCGATTTCGCCTCGTCGACTTGCTTTCTCCGCCCTAGCGAGTAGTGAGATACTGAAATTACCACGTTTTCGGATCGAGTGGATACGAGTACGTACGGAAACGTCGCTGATTGAGGCGATTTTGCAATTTCCTTCGTTCCTCCCGATTTATGATGCCAGTCCAATCGTCGCGGGCTTCCCGGACACTAGCCTGCTGTGGCATTCTGCTCAGTGGAATGATCTGCGCTCCGGAAGTGGGATCTGCCATGTTGTGGTTGGTGAGATATGCAATATGCTGACAAGCTAAAAAGAGCAAGTAGCCCGTTAATAAAGCCTAGGCGGGGTCGTGGAGTATCTTGCTGACGGCGTCTTCATCAGATTACCAAGCTCGAAAATTCTGTCCGCCTGCTGGATTGTGCTTGCTCTTGAGAAATGCCAAGCGGATCGCCACATTGCCAAGCTCGGACAACAGGAGAACACTTCTGGTTGGTCAGTGGTGAGCTTTAGCTCAGGGACCCATGTAAGCAAATGTCCCCTGTTTGATTGGTTCATCACTTCATCCTGATCTATGGTTCTCACATCGAGCAAAGCCACGCCGAGAAAGATAATTTAAAAGGTTGACTGCGGAAGACGCCAAGTCTTGATGGATGTTCGTCACATCAAATGGTAAAAATCTGTGTAAAAACAAGGAAAACAAAGACTAAGGGTTTCATTATTGGAAGCAAACAATTTCATCTGGCGGGCATACGCCGAGCTATTTCATCTAACAGAATCCAGGTCTAGTGATGTAAAATAACGTACATGGAGCTGCTTCTAGTACAATTATTCAAGCCTCATCCTCCTTGCCGAACCGCTCCTCTGCGCCTCGAAACCTTGGAGCATTCCACCGGAATGACCAACCAGCGGAAGAAACCCGAGGATAACCAAATCGGGGACGGACCCACTTGAGTGAGCAAGCGAACGACCTGAATCGTTCACGCAAGATTTGCTTGGAAGAACTCAGTGAGTCGTTGGAACGGAATAAGTTCGGTGCGATCGTATAGATCGACGTGACCGGCACCTGGTACTGAGAGAAATTCCTTCGGCTCAGCAGCACGCGAATAAGCGTCTTGGCTAAAATAACGAGAGTGTGCCTGATCGCCGGCGATAAATAACATCGGGCGGGGCGAGATCGTATCGATGCCACTAAACGGATAGAAATTGACGAACTTGGTGTAGGTCGAGAGCGTGGGGTGAGTGGTAAGCTCTGGTGTCGATCCAACGGGCACAAACTCGCCGCGCTTGGTACGGTAATATTCGTAAAACTCGCGTTCGACCGGAGTGGCATTCACTATGAGGTGATTCAGGGTACCGCCGGTATACTGCGTTTCGCCACCATCGACCTCGGCCCAGCGCTGCTGTGCGGCTTCGGCGATTGTTTCCTTAAGCTGGTCGACACTTTGCGAATTTTGTAGCCCCTGGCGGGCGAGAGTTCCCATATCGTACATGCTTGCTGTAGCTATAGCCTTGAGGCGCGGGTCCAGCTTTGCAGCACTTATCAGAAAGCCGCCACTACCACATATACCAAGTCCTCCTATCCGCTCGCGGTCGACGGACGTTATATTCTGTATGCCCAGATAATCAACTGCGGCACTGAAAGCCTCTGCGTAGAGATCGGGCAAGACTGCGTTGCGCGGCTCGCCCATGCTGGCACCCCAAAAGGGGAGATCGATGGAGACGGTGGTGAACCCCTGCTCAGCCAATTTTGTCGCATAGAGGTTGGCACTCTGTTCTTTAACCGCCCCCATAGGATGGCCGATGACAACAGCAGGCGCAGTGTTGTTATTCTGGTCCTTGAGATAGAAGAGATTCCCTGCGACAGTTGTTCTGTACTGGGTTGGGAAATTGATCGGTTGGCTGGTCACGTTATTGCTGCGATAGAAATTTTCGGCTCCGTAAGACATGTTTTGTGCCATGGCTGTAATCCCCATACTGAACACGAGGATTAACTGATTCATTGGCTTCATGATGGCTCTGGAGATTGTTTATTGCGATTACACAAGAGAGGGCGAGGTTGGCATTGGAAGAAAAATGATTCTTCTTTCCAAGACAAAGAGTGAGACTTATAACTGACCAGGTGGGTAATGAGACCACGCAATACTGTTATCCTGCCAAGATCTCAAGTTGACTCCTACATCATGGGTGAACCAATCTCACCTGGGGATGAAACTAGGTAGAAACATAAGTTTCCAGCTAAGAGATTTGGATAACCCTAAAAGAAGGGTATTTCCGTGGGCCTGTCATCAAAGGGTCTCTGTACCTAGGCATATGAAGATTCTCCACACGTCTAATGCAACTTGCTTACCCTCGCAAGGTTGGGAACCAATCACTCGTTGCTTCCATGGCGATCATTTCTTGGTTCGAGAGACCAGTTTATCTGCCTTCGCGTACTGTCCCAGGGCTCGATGAAGTCATAATAGTGCCTATAACAATCGCTTCATCTTGAAAATTCAGGTTACTGAGTATATAAATAGGTACTATACTCCAGGGATAGAATACCCGATTATATACTAGTATCTTTAAATTCTTTCTAATACTGGCTATCTACAATACTGGCAGCGCCAACTAAATACTAGTATTACTCCCTAACTCTACCCGTATGCTATTTACACGATATAAAGCTCCAGCGCTGACCGTCTTTATCCGATTTCAAAAATATAAAAACTAGCCATTTTGAAACGATGCTGGCCTGGCAGGCTTACTACGGTCAACCCAAATAGTATCAGCACCCAGTCAAGTAAATGTTGACGCTTGGTCATTGTGAGAATTGCTAATTGCTGTCTCGGGAGGGGATATAAGAAACAGGAATACGAGAAGAAGGAGGAGGAGAAGGGATTTCTCAGTTCTCATTTCCACCAAATTTTAGCGAACAACGCCAAGATCTTATTGTCTTGGACGTCCTAAAGAGGCTCGGGCTGCCTTGGCGATGCCCGTTGGATATAACTACTTGTATAAGCCACCAATAGGTGGTGAAGATGATGCATACTAGGAACCAGGGTGTATTAGCTGACTCAAGAGGCCGGTAGGGCTGTTGTATTACTCCATGCGAGGACCCGAATCCAGAGGAGCAAGGGCGTGCTGGTAATCAAGGACACGATGATCTCGCGACCGTCGAGAGGAGTCGAAACCGGAGGTGGGATTTGGCCACAGGGCGAGCAGTGCGTGGTTATTAGCGATTTTCGGCTTTCTTGGGGGATTTTTGCTGTTTTGTGGCGCGTTTCTACGCCATCGCTACGTGTTTTCGCGTTTCATTTGACATCACATATATACTAGTAGTACGCTGTTTTCCGATTCCTTTGTCACTTTGATTTTACCGGGTATGGCGATTGGTGAGTTTTTGTGTTTCCGATGGAGGAAACGCCTACATAAATAACCATTAAGTTCCTAAGTTAGGTTGCATTTCTTCAAAGTTCGGACTGTCGTCATTTGATATTCAAGTTTGAATCAATACGCAAAGACTGTTCCCCGCTCTCTTTCGAGAAACTGCGGAGACAAGTCTGCAGCCTTATGGCCGGCGATCTGGGAGTCCACAGCCCTGGAGCGTGAGGTCAAGCTAGGCTTTAAGTTTTCCAACTAGCAGGGCGACATCGTAAGATATTGGTGGCGGAGTTGATTCCACCGCTATTGACTAGTAGTGGTTTCTCATGGTCTGGACGCTATGTAGAATAAATGTGGAAGACCGTGTGGTTTTCCAAAGGGCCACTAGTAGGAAATTCATTACAAAAAGGTAGTCATTATTCAATTGTATGTACCTGGGCATTTGATTGCCAGTAGACACATCATGATTAACTTTCCGTGAAGATTCTATATATATATGTTTAGGTATTCCAAGCTCCAGGGCTTTACTATAACATTTTTCACGATCGGAACCTTGGAAGTGTACGTGTCCGCTTAAAGTATGAGCCGCCCAGGCTCGGAGATCTGGAAAGGAAATCGGCCGAGGCTTCCCAAAAGATTAGAATCCCGAGCCCCATCATTATTTTGGAATTATTACCAAGAATTTCAAGTTCTCGAACTAGAGCCCTCTTCGACAATTTTTTAACTGAAGCGGAGGAATAAGACATATAGATACCTAGGTATGTAGTCACTATTGTATTCGCATGATTCCACTTAACCCGATCTCCCATTTCCAAGGCCGCTTGATTATATTTCGGAGATACACTCAACATATCATTTTCTCAGGTTTGCCATGACCGAAATGCTATACGCTTTTAGCTTAGCTTTTTATATAGTGGGCCCGATAGCCAGGTCTTCTTTTGAAACGGTCATACGTCGTCGGATGTCTGAAGGATCTTTATCGATCTGAAACTACGGACTAAGTTGATGATCGACATCTCTGGCTTCCATTTTAGGACAGCCGACCCGAGTCGACCCCCTACTAAAGACAACCTTGGACGACGTCTGGAGATTCGCATACAGAACTAGAGGCAAGGTGTTATAGAGCTGACGCGTTAATTTGTGTACCTTTTTATTACTTAAAGATGAGGATTTGGCACTTTCCATTGAGCCAGTCAAGCTCGACCCAAAGCGATCATTCCCTTCGCAAATCACCATGATCGGCCTTCTTGCCCCCCTTCTCATAGGGGCTGCTTCTGCAACCTCCTTGAGCAAGGCCTGCACAAAGGACTTTGTCAAGTCCAACCTGCCAACATCTGACGACAAAATTCCCTTCGGAATCACTATCGACGATAATTCCATCACCACCAATACGTACCGCAACTACTCAGTCACGGATGCGACCTTCTGGGAAAATGTGAACATCGACTTCTGTGAAGTTTCGTTTGCATATTCCCACGATAATCAGGATGATCGAATCGTTGTGGAGTACTGGATGCCCCTTGCTGAAAATTTCCAAAATCGATTCCTCGCCACCGGAGGTTCTGCATACGAAATCAGCAATGGGTCTGGTGGTGCCGATATGTCAGGTGGTGTTGCCTACGGTGCTGTCACGGGCTTGACTGACGGTGGTCTTCCTTATTGGGGAAGTACTGACTTTGACGATGTTGTCCTGCTTGGCAATGGGACTGCCAATTGGCCGGCAATTTACAACTTCGCGTACCAGGCTATCGGCGAGATGACCGCAATTGGAAAGGTTTTCACCAAGAATTATTTCGGGCTCAGCAGCAGCGCAAGCAAGAGAAGCAGCGACAAGGTTTACACATACTATATGGGTTGCTCTGAAGGCGGGCGCGAAGGTATGAGTCAGGTTCAGAAGGCCCCTGATCTCTACGATGGTATCATTGCGGGTGCCCCTGCCATGCGCTATGGACAGCAACAGGTGAACCACATGGCCCCTCCGATCCAGATCCAAACCATTGGACACTACCCTCCTTCCTGTGTGTTTGATACGGTTATCAATGCTACCATCAACGCCTGTGACAAGCTTGATGGCAAAGCCGATGGAGTGGTCTCTCGCACTGATCTTTGTTTGCTGAAGTTCAATGTATCTTCGATGGTCGGCAAGTCGTATAGCTGTGCGGCAAGCTCCGAATCTAGCCTAGGTCTGGGATATGGAAAGCGCAAAAGAGCTGATAGCTCGACTACTCCCGCGCAGAACGGAACCATCTCCGCGAAAGATATCGAGGTCATCCAGGATCTGTTGACCGGTCTGGTGAGTGCTCCCCACAAAGCTGCTTACTGGAATCAAGGCTAACAACTTTACAGAAAGACTCAAATGGCGACAGAGTTTACCTGCCGTTCCAGCCATCTGCCGGTTTTGGTGACACCACCACCTATGACTCGGATACCGATTCGTGGGGCATTGAATCGCCAAGCTCGAACGGTGAATGGATCACCAAGTTTTTGCACTGGCAAAATGTCAGCTCGCTTGTCATGACGGATGTCACCAACGACAACCTGAAGGCCTGGATGATCGAAGGCATGAACAAGTACATGGACTCACTCCAGACTAATCTCCCTGACCTGACTCCATTTTTGGAGAATGGTGGCAAACTACTTCACTTCCATGGTGAAGCCGACAGCAGTATCCCCACCACTGGCTCCATTCGCTACCATGAGTCGGTTCGCAAGATCATGTACCCCGACCTGTCTTTTGAGGAAGGAAACAAGAAGCTCAATGAGTGGTATCGCCTCTACCTGATTCCGGGGGCGGCCCACTGTGCCACCAACTCCGCGCAGCCCAACGCTGGTTTCCCCCGCGATAACTTCAACCACATGATTCAGTGGGTTGAGGAAGACATCACCCCTTCGACTATCAACGCTACAGTGCAGTCGGGCTCCAAGGAGGGTGAAGTTCAGGATGTCTGCACCTGGCCATCGCGCCCTTACTACAAGGACGGCACGCTGGTCTGCCAGGAAAACGAATCTTCAGTTAAGGCCATGCTGTGGGACCTCCCTGCCTACAAGATGCCTGTATATTAAGTGTAATGGACCCCGGATTATAGAGTTAAGAGGTGTATAGAAAGTGTCGACAATACCAGCCAACATGTATGCAATCTAATTGTTTTGGGTAACGAAAGCCATTAGCATAGATCACTAGTGATCCACCTCGGCTACTAGTTGGTAGTTAAGTTAACTTCCAAAAAACGGAATACGATGAGGTTTCCATTTTACTTTTTATTTAGGTTAATGTGAGCAATCACAGGCACCATTCTCTCCTAATAGTAACGGCCCTTCAATCAACCATTGGCATGAGATTAAGTCCGCCGAAACGAGATTCAAGATTTCTACCAGAAGCTGCAATTCATACGGCAACATTACAGCCCAGCGTCACACTCGGAGTGCATACGATTTAATTTGATATTGAAGTTCTATATGTACTCAATGGAATTTGGTAATTTTGAGTTCATTCTATCTCTAGCAGAAAATTCTACTAGGAAGTACTTACAGCCGAGCGTTATAAATAAATTCAAAAGAACTTGAACATTATGAGTGCCTCCTCATAGGTATTAAACGAGGGAAATATTCACTTCTATATATTATGCAGACTATCGAAGACGTGATCAGAGTTTTGATCATTGAAGAGCGGAAACAGTATCCCATGTATGCCTATAAAAAAGGGGACTGGGCTGAAAGGATCTTTAAGTCATCGTTTGTGATTGACGTATCATGAGCGAGTCAGACAATTAACCGCGATCGCGCCACCGCTTCTCAAGTCTACAAGAAACAAATCCAATAATTGGCCTCTGCGTAAGTTAATTGACCGTATTTAACATGCGGCTTAAGTGCATACGAGAGCTGCCGGGAAACCCTGTCTATATGTCCTATCGTATTCGCTTATCTGCATGAAATTAGTCGGGTGACAGCCACCACATTTTAGCCAGCCTATCATAAGCATTTCTTAATTTATAAATTGATTATTACTATCTATCCATCTACCTATGGCCGAAGCAGAGCCTCATTACCCCGCCTTCGAGCCAACATAAATAGCCGGAGAAGAGCCAACCTTGGAATATGAGAAATTAAATATTTGACCAACTTGTCTTGATTATTCTAATCCCTATACGAGTGATTTACTCTCACACTTGCTCTGTTACAATTGTATATAATCTCGCTTAGAGCCAGCCTACCGAGTGACCATGAGCACAATCGTTAGTTATCTCTTTTCTCGACGGAATCGTTATCTATAAAGGGGGTTCGTGGCACTTCTATTAACTCAAAGCCCTCTATAGAATCTCCCCAGTGGGTCAGTTGAATGGTACTACTCAATCTACAGCTATGACTCTGACTGTCCGGGATGTTATGGAACAATAAAAGCCGAAGAAACGGCTTGGGACTGGAGTCAAGCTCAAGGTCGACAAATTACCAACGGTCGTGGACCTTATTGCGGGAGCTGTGTGAGTGATATTCCCTGCTTTACTTGAGATGCCGAAGCAAAATTGATTGCCTACTACTAACCTTGAATATACGATATAGTATAGCAAGACTAAGAGGGCTAGCGATACGGTTCGAGGTAGTGGAGCCTGATAATACCTGAGAGTACATGTCGTGAATCACATTTTCTGCTTTACAGTGGACTTTTGATGACATAACAGCGAGATAAGACTGTCAGATAGCGCCATAGGCCACTATAATACTTGCTATATTCCATTTTCCTGGGGCCTCAGATGATCTGAGCTGTGGTGCTAGATAGGAAGCAAGCTCGACCGGTAGTCCACCTTGGGGCTCGTAAGCGGTCTTGTATTGCCCATCACCGTTCTATTTACCTACGAATGTGTATCGTCAACGCTAAAATCGTTTGAAGTCCACCTCCCTCGACGGAAAAAGCAGTCTGCAGCCTCACTGAAGAAATACCCAATATTGTCCACCGATATCGCAACGAGAATTGGAGGAATTGAAATCGCAAATCCAATTCTAAAAGTCCATTTGGAGACAAAGGCAAGACTCAAGTCCGAAAATTCCCGAATATTGATCGCAAAAAATGACGTCAAGAATGACAGGGGTAAGAAAACAATTGTGACCATGGTAAAGACCATGAGGATCTTGCTTTGCCGAGCCGTGCCCTCAGCTTGATCCCGGGCAAATCGTGCCTCGAATGCATTCGCTTGCTTCTGTTTTAAATCAAGCAGGTGTACCATTGAATGATAGACCCTTTCTGCCGGTCGATCCATGCGATTGATATGCTGCAGCCGTAATTCGATCATAAGCTGAGGATTTGCAAGGTAGTCATTGGAGGCGGTGTGCAATGAATCCTGTTTGATTGTCTTGACTTTGTGTTGGAACCGGGATAGTATCTGGGTTTGATGTTCTAGCAGGTGGCGAATTATATTCAATTCATCACGGATGTCTTTGACTTCCGCGAGCAAATCGGTCTCCTCGCCAATATCGAGCATCCGATCCACAAACTGGGGAGAGTTCTGCGATAAGATTGAATTGTTCTCCTCGTCAATGTTCAAATTACCCTTTATAACGTCACGGCTATAAAAGGACTGAATATGAGACAACGAACCTGTTTTGTGTTGAGCCAGTTCGAAGCCTGCTTGGATGTCTGATAGAAATCGGAAAAAAAACGACTTCTCGATCGTTGGCTAGTTTGATAGAGGACTCAAACATGTCGAAAAACTGATACTCGGTATCTTCCAGTTGCTGGCTATCAAAGACGCTCAAGCATCTCTCGGTGATAGTTGCCACCAAATCATACACTGATTCAATTCGCGAGGAGTTGCTAGAGCAGATGTCCTGTATTATCATATACTTAAGATTTGAGGGATCAGCCTTTGGCGGATTCCATCGCTGGGGGAAACATGTGACAATGAGATCCTCGCCGAGAACCCACATCCACAGGCGATCCACCATGAAGAGTCTGGGCTCCTTATCTGGTGATATTTTCCGGCCAGGGCCACTTGTCTGATACCGATAAACGACTTGGTCCTGATCACGCCTTTCAGTGTTGGCGTGGGGGTAGAAATATTGATCCAATGTTTGGCGTGGATGCAGCGACGTCCACAAGTAGCTCATCACGGGTACGGGACTTTTTTTTAAAGTCTGGCGATCGTAGCTTGGATGCTTTTGCGTGGCGTATTGTCTTCTGCATTTGTTGCATTTTCTGTGCAGTCTGAAAGTGCAGATAGGGTAAGAATAAACCAATGTGAGAATTTGTGGAAGCCTTATCTGCCACCCCATGGAATTCTCGCTGAAGAGGCGGCATGAGCTGGTTTTGATCATGGCGTACAAAATTCAAGGACTTAATAAGGTTACCATGTCCCCTGGACATCATTTGCACCCTTTTCGATAAAGGCTTTTGTAACTAGCGCTTCAACCCAGTCCATATTGTTTGCCGGAAGATGAATCCAACGAAGCGAAACCTCTTCGCTGGATGGCGTGACGCTCACCAACTGGCCGTGGGGATTTTCCGGGTCTTTTTGATACAAAAGGCCAAATACCGACATTTTCTGAATTCTAGTTTCTTTTCTGTTGCCCCTGAAGTCTGTCCAGAGCGCGTCAAACTCCATACAAGCAGCCCGTTGGTCATCAGAAAGTTTGTTGAAGCGGTTGGATGGAGCTAGTAGATGTAGAATACTTTTCCGTTTGGACCTGGCCGCACGGGAGAATGGGGTATCTCCCCGATTATTACGGGGATTGTGCTTCAACTCCGGTCGTTCTAGAAGGCACTCAACCACCCCAAGATGACCAGCTTGTGGTGCTGCAATATGTAAGGGAGTGACTCCATTTAGGAGCAGGCTGTTGATGGGGGCACCATGATGAAGTAGAGCGCGCAGAGCGGCCACATTACCACTATCGCAGACACAGGGAAGAGGAGTCCAATTACCGTCGCTGACGGCCGTCACAGAAGCACCCTTTGCCAACAGAAACTGCAGAATATCGACCCAACCTTGGGTTGCGCCTAGATGGAGTGGTGTTCTACCTCGGAGCTCAGTGGCATGAATATTGGCAAGAGGTCTATCAGGCCCATTAAGGAGCAGCTCCATGATTTCTTCATGATTGTTTTCGCAAGCCCAATGCAAAGGGGTTCGACCAAGCTCGTCCTTCCCATCCGCCTCGCAGTTATTCTGTAATAGTACCCGCAATACATCCTTGCCCCAGTCCCAGCGACAATATCGATCCGCTGCAAGATTATGCAACACATTTCTTCTCTTGCAATCTGTCGCATTGATATTTGCGCCACGGCTGATTAGTAACTGTAAGATCTTCGCCTCGTTTTTCCATGCGGCTGTCATCAGTGGTGTACGCTGGTCCTCATCCAGGACGTTCGGCGAAGCACCATAGTCCAGAAGAAGACGAACAATCTCGTGGTTTCCTCTATGTATGGCGCAAAATAGTGCCAAAGACCTCTTGTTGGAAGAAGACGGGTTAGGGTCAGCACCGATCTGAAGGAGATATTCTAGGGCTGCGACACAACCGCGCTCAACACTGCGCATCAGCCCGGGATGTAGGAATTCATTGCTGAAGTAGCCGCTTTCGCGGGCCTGTGTGATGACCTTGCACAGTAGGTCGACATCGTCTGTTCCAGCCGCCCGAAGGAGAGCGGGATGTCGCCGGCCAGTGTGGATGTAGCTCTCGCTATCACTATCTCTTCCCATAATGCACTCCGCAACTCTTATGAAGTTGCCACCGGATCTCCAATGCTCGTGAAAAAGGTGCGATGTGATTTTGAGGCGAATAGTACCCCGCCCCTACTATCACGATCCTTTGACGCGTTAGCCTCGTTTCAGCCGTACTACGCTACTTTCTTTGTGGCCTCAGGCTCGAATGCTGAGTCATCTTATTTTCCACCATTCCCTGTTGTGGATAGCTTCATCTCATCTTACCACCATTCGTGCCATCTCTTTCTCCATATCCACTTCTTTTCAGTACTTCTAAGATGCGCTAAGTCATCCAGCCACTTGATTCTTGACCACTTTCGTGCCATATCTCATCCAATCTCGTTTCTTCCTTCACGGTTGCATTCAGTCCCGAGTACTACTTTATTTACACGTGATGATTACGATTGATAAGTTATTGTGAGTGCAGACAAATTTACGACTATCCTCTAGGTGCTCTGATTTAATATTGACCTGCAAAACGGGCAAGAAAACAAATGGTTCCTGTACAGTGGACCGAACTGTACTATTTCTGAAGCTCCTCGAGCTGCCACTTTAGCGGCTTCTCAGCTGCCTTCACTGGTCCCACGTCACCTCCAGTCGCCCGTCGCTTTTTCCATTCATCGATATCACGCTGATCAACAAAGTTACCGTGCAGGCCGAGTCGTAGCTTGAATGGGAGATGAATCGCTGCAACTGGCCCAGCTGCCACGTTGAGAGCGTCCAAAATGACAATATCATTCCGAAGCTTATCAAGATGGTTGAAAAGAGCAATAATCCAACCTTCTCCTTCTGTGCCTCCCTCCTTTGGAATCAAGGTTGGTTCTTGAAAGGTTGCCCGTGGCCCAGCCCAGTATACGTCTTCTGTTCGATCGTTCCACGTGTAATGACCAATGCAATTGAATAGCCCGCCAGCCGGCGATCCGCAAGCTGCTGCGTCGTATTTCCTAGTAGCATCGATTTTGGCCTGCCAGAAATGGTTGTACTTCTTGCAAATATAGCGATCGTCTATACGGGAAAACTCTCCACTTGTATCCCACTGTACTTCTGGTTGTACTCTTGAGCCCGTAGGCGCCTGAGGGTCAAAGATCCATCGGCATGTCGGGCTCTGGAGTACATTTCTCTTGGCCAAGTCTGTATGAGGCGCATCCTCCGGAGGGAAGAAGAAGAAGACGTTCCCGTCGGCGACAGTAAGGTCAAATACCACCTTTCCATCTTCATTCTCATAGCAACCTGCGACGTGACCATGGAAAGCTGGCTACCTGTTAGCGCCAACGTCGTCCTATCGTGATGAATTTGTAACCTACCATTATCGGATCTCAGCCACACGATGTCTTCTGGCTTTCCTCCTCTCCTTGGTACAATTCCATACCACTGGTCTTCATTTGGGTCCCACGCCCAGTGATTGCCACCGGCCTCCAGGCTGTCTGTGTTGCACTTTAATGGAGTCATCGGCAAAATCACATAGTTCTTGGAAATTCCACAATCGTGTATCATGCCGCAGAATGGTGCCTTATACCAGGCCTCTTCAGTCTTCTTACCCTCCGCGCTGATGGTATAAACTACGATATCGCAAGATCCGTCGTTGCCATTACCACCAGCTTCATATCCAAAACAAACCAATTCACCTGTCTCTGGATCGATTTTTGGGTGTGCAGTGAATGTTGGTGATTGAACTTGGCCATCAAAATCGTATCTTCCAATGGTTTCCAGGGTCACAGGATCCATGGCATAGGGCGGTCCATCCTCTTTGGTCGCCAAAAGCATACCCCTCCAAAAGATGATGTTTGTGTTGGCCGCTGTTCTGATGACTCCCTTGACTGCTTCGTTATCGGTATAGGGATTGCGGTAGCGGCCGAAGAGGCTCTTCTTAGCCGTACTTTCGGCAAGATATCTATCTGTCTTTGCATATCGCTGCTTGAAATCAGCGTTACCTCCTTCAATGCGAATGGCTGTGATGTTGCCGTCGCCGTTGAAGTGGATGTCGTCTTCGTATTGGGGTGGAAATCTGTGGTCGGGCTGGATACGATAGAAAGTTCCGCTGATTTCGGGAGGAATGGCGCCGTCAATCTCGAGCTGGAAGATGTCGCCCTCGAAACGTGAGGGCCCATTCATACCTTGAAACGCACCGGTTTCGGGAAACTTGATCCGATCATCAAGCTTCCGCCCTCCGGCATAGGCCGGCTTGATCAAAGCAGCTAGATCTTGAATGTGCGCCATGGTGACCGTGTTGTGTAAATCGGTTGACTCAGGACGTTGATTGCCTTCGGCGATGGACGCAAGATGTATTGCCTTGTCGGTAGCATTTAGCCGAAGCACTTCATGTATGCTATTATATGACAAAAACAGCACATATCGTCAGCCTCCGATGATCGGAATCTAAGAATTGAAGAATTTGTTTGAATATACCCCACCAGAACATGTCGGGGAGAATGGCCAGGTTGTCGGGAAATTTGAACCCATCCCCTCGATTCTCGGAACGATGATGCCGACAACATAAAGTTGGCAAATTCCTCATATATCGAACCAAACCCGATAGATACTGACGTAGACTTTACGTGCAACATTTAACATTGAAAGCAGCGAAATCCGCCAAAATGTTTGGAAAAGGAACAATCGCAGTGGAGGAGGCAGTCATCAGTCCCGACTCAGCTTGGCTGCTGAAAGAAGACTTGGCTAAGCTGAGCCCAGGGGATTTTACTGAGAAGTTCTTTCAGGAGCACAAAGCGCGTCTTGAGGATATACACGGCAAACGTCTCCAATCAATGGACAATGAGGGTGTCGAGTATATGCTGCTTTCCCTCACGGCACCGGGCTGCCAAGGTATCCAAGAGAAGGGGCTAGCGGAAGCCACCGCACGAGAAACAAATGACTGGCTGGCAGTGGAGGTTGCCAAAAATCCAGCTCGGTTTGGAGGCCTGGCAGCCTTATCCATGCATGATCCGTTTCAAGCAGCTCACGAACTTGAGCGGGCCGTGAAGGAGTTAGGATTCTTTGGTGGCTTGGTTAATGATTTCCAAAGCACTGGTGACGGGACCGGTAAGGATTATTTCGATACGAACAAGTATGATCCCTTCTGGAAGAAAGTGGAAGAGCTTGACGTACCCATCTACTTCCATCCTCGCTACACTATTGGGTCTGAGCTTGACACTGGAGCGAAATACGGAGATCGACCGCATCTTTTGGGTGCCGCAGTGCAATTTCATCTTGACTTATCATTCCACATCTATGCCATGTGTTCTTCAGGTAACATCAAAACTAGTCCTGTGCGATATGGTCATAGCTGAGCTTCTGATCAGGGATGTTCGACCGGTTCCCAGGTGTCAAGATTGTGGCTGGTCATCTTGGAGAGAAGTAATTCATGCGCACTTGTTGCTTAAAGCAATGCTAATATTCTTCAAGCATTCCGTTCAATCTTGTGAGAGCCTGCCACTGGTACAACAAACCCTCCAAAAGGAAGACGCGCCCGTCGAAGGAAGACTATCGTTACTACTTCCAGCACAATGTCTACATAACCACATCTGGAAACTTTAACACCAGGGGGCTCAAGTACTGCATCGATGAGCTCGGGGTTGACAAGTGCTTGTATTCCATAGGTGAGTTGGCACATATATACTAGTATTGTGATAGTCTTCTAAGGCTTTACAGATACACCTTATGATCAGGTGGAGGTGGGTCAAGCCTGGTGGCGCACAGTGGAGCTGGGCGAGGGCCAGAAGGAACAAGTTGGAAGAACAAATGCTATAAAGCTGTTCAAACTACCGTTGAAGATCTGAGTATGTATCTCCAAGGTTTATACCATATTGATATCACGATGTCATCAAGCCAACTTTGTAGGCATCAGGTTGGCGAAGCTTTAGCACAGAGTTGCAGAACACATTGTAGCCGCGGAGGAGTAAATTAGGAGGGTAAAACTAAAAAACTATACAAATTTGAACCAGAAGTAAGACTTGAAGTAGGAGTGCACATTTCCACCACGTCCATTGAGTATTTGAGCCATTGATATCTGAATTCGATTGAAATACGTAGCTTAAACTTGGTCACGAACCCTAAGGCTCCGCGAAGGCGGGAAAATAACAAATTGTAGTTAACCCTGTAAGGCTATTCATTCTACCACAATGAACATAATGTGTCTTTATATCACACTTAGTAAACCTTTTGGTTTCTATTATATTTTTGAATGCGACAACGGAAATGTCGCGGCTTCACAAACCAGACATTGTCAAGTTCCCACGATGGCGTTCCATTTTCTGGAACCAATTCGAAGTTTCGCAGAATCTGTGGGATAGCTTTGGACATCTCCATTAGACTGATATTTTTACCAATACACATCCGTGAGCCCATTCCGAACTGTGAAGTGCGCATTAGCGACATTCGATCACGTATTGCGCTTGAAAGGTGTCACTTTGAAACAGTGCAGAGCCTTCGCTTTGGCTTACCGTCATGAAATAACTTTCCCGCTTTCTGACAATCTCGGACTCCTCCAACCAACGTTCTGGTCGGAAGACATCAACATCGGACCCGAAGATGTCTGTGTTGTGGTGTGCCACCCAACTGTTGATTCCTACAATGGTCTATTTATGCGAGCAATATCTTAGCACTCCAGCATGAGAAAGCAGAGAGACAATAATATTTAATACTTACCCCTTCCGGAAAGTACTTTCCTGCCAGATTCTGGCCACCTTTGGGCACCACACGTCCAAGTATCAAGCCTGTTGCCGGATGTAGGCGAAGAGCTTCCTTGATGACTGCCTGGAGATATGGCATCCGAGTAGATTCTCTGTATTTGACGGGATCAGATAGCAGACCTTGATCAATTCTTTCGTTTATCTCGTTTCTCAAGCGACCAAGGGTATCTGGATATGTATATAGGAAGAAAAAGACGGCTGACAGAGATATCGAAGTTGTATCAGAGCCTGCGCCGATGTTGGTCGTGCAAGCTGAAGCTATCTCAGATTTGTTAATCTTGCTGGAATCCGCAGCTTGAACACGAATGAGTTTAGTGACAAAGTCGGCAGGCCCTGATTCATCGGCCTTGGGATCGTTCGACAACAGCTTCGCGTATCGATTTTCCAATTTTGAATGTGCGAACATACGGACGTTGATCAGTCCGGGGAATTTTTTAAATGCCATGTAGAGAGGAAATATTATTTTGTGCCATTGTGCGTATATCCCAACCCGCACTGCATACTTCGTAAATTCGTCGATGGAAGCCATGACTGACTGCACGTCTTCGCCTTGGTCCAGAAAGCCGAATCTCTCTCCTACCTATAAGATATAAGCAAATCTCGTTCCAATATCAGAACCGTAGAACATGACATACAGTGATATTTCCGATCACGTCGAACGCATAACATTGCATCCAGTGACACAGGTCTATCGTAGTGCCCGAGTCCGCGAACTCTGAAAATCTCTGGTGAAGAATGACGGAACAATCGTCAACAAATGTCTCCATTTGCACCAAACTCGTCATGGTATATCCCGAGGCAACCTTTCGTCGAACCCCGGCGTGAATAGTGGGATCTCGCTCGAAGAAGAGACCAGGAACTAGGCTCAGAGGACTACCACTTGCTTCGTACCATGGCGACTAAGCAATGTGTAAGTTCAACGCTTTCCATCGGTTTACTCGGGGGCAGGAGGAGAAGAATGATACCTTTATGAAGCCTTTGCCGCTGCCATATATGATCTTTGCTGACGCGGGGTCATCAATGCTGTATTCATTAGGAGTTATGCGTACTATAGGGCCTTGAGTGGGTGTCAGCAGCGTCTGATATTGAGAACTGAATATTACTTACCGTACTTTTTGTGAAGGTGTATATTTGTGGAAGGGAATTTACTCGTTACTGCCTGCCGAAGAAGCCATAGCCTCGTAAACCTAGCAGCGAATGGTCCTGGTATGCGGAACAATGGGTGTGAGATTGCCTTATACAACGCCACCAGACATATACCCGTCATTCCGCAAAGGATAGGCAGTAATGGCAACGAAGAATTCTCGGCCATTGTAGAGCATGAGACGCAAAATGGAAAGAATGATGGTTCAATTGGAGAGCCGGTTGTGTGGGTGAGGTGTGGGTGAGTGTGGCGAGGAACGGCCTCTTTAGGGGAGCCTTGGTTATGTGAACTTGGAATAAATCTCCCACGCTTGGGCAAAGGCATTGGGTCTTCGGGCGGATCTATCATTCCGAACTCATCGGACCTCATCTTGCCGCTAATACTTCGTGTATTGCGGGCAATTTATTTGGCAAATTCAAGCCCGACTCTCGCTAGCCGCAAGCGAGGATACGGCACCTTAGATTTGGGGTAAGTGGAGATGTGTTTAGAATTCGTGATTGATTTCTCACGATAAATACATGTCATTTTGCAAGCTAATAGCCATAGAATCACCAAGATGCTTCAAATGAGATCATGGGAAAACGGACATTAAGTAAGACGGATGGTAGCGTTCAATGGACCACCTCAAGTATTTGCGTACAAGTAGACCAGTTTGTGTATGCGGCCAATGGAGCCAGTATACCTTTTCAAGCCCCAGTCATACTTTTGGCAAGGAGAGGGATTGCAATAGCATAAGTGACAAGGCCTGGAGACCGGAATGGTTTGATGTTTTCAGAGCGCATTCTGAGAAGCGTAACTTTGAATCGTGAATAGCACCAAAACTTAGAGCTTTAGTATCCAGTTGGATATCTGCAACTGATGACGGGGGTGATGGGAGCTCAGAACCATGAAATGGATGCACGTATACGAATATCTAGAGAGAGAGAGAGGGCGTGCGCATAGCAATAGCAACAACAGGTAGTTAGGCGATCTGGATGCCTGAGGCAGAAATGCCTCAACTCCTGGCAAATAGGCTGCACAATCCCCTCCTTAATTGCCGATATGGGTTCTGGTCACATTCACGCGGAGTCAGACCATGGCAAGTGTTCTCTAAGCCAAACTACCGGGATCGGTAACCAAGTTTCGCGTACATGGGTCCGATCGTCTATAACTAGTCCATGCCAAGTATCGGCGCGATGAACCCGAGTGGCAATTTGCCAGTTGCAGATGACGCTTGGCAAAGAACGAACCTTATGACTACAGTCTTCAACTAGGCTTAGACTATCTGCACGGCAACATGGTTATACTCTCACAACACATTATACCTCTTTCAGAGCTGCCAAGAAACCGTACATTGCCGGCTGATCCCCATCGCCAGTATAACTCCCCAAAGAACTTCGCCAAAAAGTTGACTCTATAAAAACGTGTCTAAGATGCAAGGCTTCGGGAGTTCCCATTAATAATTTTACTTACAGCCATGTATATTCAAATCAGCTCATTTCCTCAATAGAGTGTAGTAATCAATTGAAATATTATGATAATATTTTGATTGAGCGTGAGTCGCGTAATTGGGAATTATCTTAGTCGTCGGTAAATCGGAAATGAAACTCTTCCTGGCTTCTACTAAATAGGCATAGCGTTTTTGTTCGAGTTATTACGTTGCCGTGCGTAAAGCCCCAGCTTTTAATTAAAACATGGAGAATCTTTCCCCACCCCCGCAAGTTTGCTCCCTTCCTCATGATACTGATCCTCTTAGTTCGTTCATTCGTGTTTTCGGCATCTAGGCCTCAACAGTGCGGAGATTTAGTCTCTTCCCCGCCATTTAGATTTTTTAGCGTATTATCATAGCTCTTGAATGTTGAAGTAGCCAGGCACCTATATAAAACAGGGATCTAATGGCCACGCCCATTAAAAATTTACCATCTCTCCTTGACGATATTCAAACATCTTTACAATCGCCAAATATGGCTGAATTCACATCTTTCAAAATCATTTTCGGCAATGTTTGGAGAGAGAAGCGAATCTTTGCAATATCTTTTGGCATAGCCTTCGCGCAGTTCCAGTATGGCTTCGACTCTTCTGCAGTTTCAGGCTTCCAGAGCATGGTTGGATTTCTGAAGATCTTTGGTTATGAGGATGTGAGATGTCGCAACTCGATCTTTGCAAGCTTCAAGAAACGCAGCTGACCTCAGTCTTGGTAAAAAGCCAACCGAATCGATTGGATACAACATCCAGACCACCCCACATACCCTCATCCAGAGCTTGATGCAGGTTGGCGGGCTGCTGACTTCCATATTCATCTTCACACTAGGCTCTGGCATCAGTCGCCGCCTCGGCCTGTGGATTGCCTCGGCATTCAGTTTGATTGCTGTCTCCGTTCAGATTGGTACCACAAGCTTCGCAGGTCTATACATCGGCCGCTTGCTTCTGGGTGTATCCAATGGATTTTATCTCACTTACTCTGTGACATATATGGGCGAGATAGCTCCGACATCCATCCGTGGCGCACTCATTGGCCTAGTAACGTTCCAAACGTCTTTCGGCGCTCTCGTGGGTATCCTTGTCGATAACTATACCGAGACTTATTCCAATCGGCTGTCGTATCAATTACCTTTGGCCGTCATGTATGCTATTCCGGCGATGCTATCGGCTGCCCTGCTATTCCTTCGCGACACCCCCAGATACTACATTTCAATCGGCCGTGATGATCTGGCTTCGGCATCCATCCGACAAATACGTGGCATTGAGGATGAGTCCCAGCTTCGGAATGAGGTTACTCAGATTCATGCTGAATGGACTACCGAGCGTGAACTGCACCAGAACGTACATTTCAGGGACGCCTTCCGGGGCTCCGATCTTCGACGGACGATGATCACAATCGGTGTGGCCATCGCACAAACAGCTACGGGAATCATATTCATGTCCAGCTTTTCGGTCTATTTCTTTGTTCAGGCCGATATTGGACAGCCCTTCAAGTGGGTGATGATCAGCCTTGCTATCGCAATGACTGGCAACCTGGCAGCCTTTCCGGCCATGCGCTGGGTAAACTTTCGTCCCATGTTGGTCATTGGCTCACTTGTGAGCGGAGCTTCCATGCTGGCCATGGGAATTGTTTACACTGTGTCGCCCGTTGGTTCTCCCTATGCAGGAAAGGCCCTCGTCGGCCTCAGCATTCTTTTTACTTGGGTCTACGGGTTTGCCCAGGGCCCTTTGCTGTGGGCCATACAAACAGAAATCCCGGAGCAGCGATTGCGCTCACAGACGGTTGGCTTGGCGCAAGGTTGTAACTTCATTTTCGCATGGCTATGCACGTACTGTACGCCTTACTTTGTCAATCCGGATTCTCTGGGTTGGGGCCCGAAATACTGCTACATCTGGGCTGGCAGTAATTTCATTCTTGCCCTCTGGGTTTTCCTATTTGTACCCGAGACCCGTGGTAGAAGTATGAGACAGATTGATGAGATTTTTTCGAGCAATATCTCGGCGTTCAAGAGTTCAAGGTCTATTTCGGCCAATGGCCTTGTCAATAGGGATGAAATGATCGGGGCAGAACTGGGAAAGGAAAGTGATGTTTTTGAACTTGAGCATGCGACCGAAAAATGATTAAAGTAACCGGGAAAATGGATCAGATATGTCAGACTTCGCATTATATTTCTCTCCCGGTGCTTTATCATGTTATTGACCATCTCGCTGCTCAGGTGGTCTGCCCGGAAAATTGGATTCTGGAGTAAGGCTGCATGTAACGAATAATGATCGGTCAAGCACTCTACATAGTTATTTATTCGAAAAATGTCACGCAAAATCCTTAGCTTGTGCATCCTTCAAGATATCTAATTCACAAAATCATGCCTCTTCAAACTTCATCAGAACGCTCTTTGTCTCGAGATAATTTTCAATACCAATCGTCCAACCTTCACGACCAATGCCACTAGCCTTGTACCCACCGAATGGCATGTCTCGAGCTCCTGCTGGACTGGTGCAGTTCACTCCAACTGTCCCCGCTTCCAGGGCTTTCGCCATGCGCAAAGCCCGGTCAACGTTCTTAGTGTATACAGAGGCGTAGAGTCCAAAATCGGTATTGTTTGCCTTTTTGATAACTTCATCTTCTGTCTTGAAGGTGTTGATGTTCACTACTGGACCAAATATCTCCTCCTTCATGATCTTTGCGTCCTCGGGAGTTTCGGTGAATATGGTAGGGTTGACAAAGTAGCCCTTCACGGAACTCACCGGGTCAGCGCCAAGAATGAGTGTGCCGGATTCTTTACCGGCTTCGATGTAGGCTTTGACATTGTTGTATTGAATCTCGTCTGCTTGAGGACCGTGGTTCGTCCCTTGAACGGTAGGATCTCCTGCCTTCACGGCTTGGAACTTCTTTCTGAAGGTCTCGATAAATTGCGGCGCTATCGATTCCTGGACATATATTCTTGAATTAGCCATACAGACCTGGCCGCTGTTCCATTGGATGCTGTGCTGGGTCTCGGCAGCGGCCTTCTCGATGTCTGCATCCTCGAAAATTACGGCTGGTGTCTTGCCTCCAAGCTCGAGGATGACATTTTTGAGATTAGATTTGGCCGCAGCAATTTGAATTGCCCGCCCAGTCCTTCCGGAGCCAGTAAATGTGAGAAGGCGGACATCCATGTGAGAAGAAAGCAAAGCTCCCGAAATCTGCCCATGTCCCGAAATAATATTCACCACGCCAGGTGGGAAGCCGGCCTTTTCGACCAAACTTGCGACCTTGGCCGACTATGGATCATTAGCTGTGGGTCACTTCCCCAGACTGAATAGTCCATCTCATAATGCGAACCTTACAGTTAATGGAGCCTTTTCACTGCTTTTTATCACGACAGTGTTTCCCGCCATCAAGGCTGGAGCGGATTTATTGGCGAGAAAAAGGATTGGGACATTCCAAGGAATTATGGCAGCAACCACTCCGTATGGCTGACGTAGTGTCAAGTTGACATGGCCTGGGGTGTTCAGGCTGGAGGTTCCCAGGGCCTGATAGCCAGACTCGGCATAGTGGCCGAATGTAGCGGAAGATGCGAAAGCATCAAAGTACCCAGAGACTGGCCTGCCCATCGATATGGCCTCGAGGTAGGCTAGTTCGGAGTGGGCCTCCAGAATCAGGACAGACAGCTTCTTCAGATAGCCGCCACGTGCTTCTGGTGAAAGAGCAGCCCAAGCCGGAAAGGCTGCTTTGGCTGCGGCAACGGCTGCATTCGTGTCCTGTTCGGTAGCCTCATATACTAGCACAGATAGATCAGCTTTTACGTCGAATGGTGGGATCTCGAAGCCCATCTGGAGTGAAGGTTCCTATTTAGCTTACCTTCGGCAACTGGCTTGAGCGTAGCTGGAGACTTGAGCGTGAATGTCTGCTTATCTGAAGATTCCCTGAACTGTTCTCAACTTAGCCGTCATTCACAATGTTGTATGGGTAAGACGTACCTCTCCATTGATGAAGAGACGGGTCTCAATCGAGGCTGGGGGTTCGAACGACATTTTCATAGGAGTGATGGGCTTGTGGGGCTCTGAAATTTGGTGCAAAATGTTCTTCCTCTAAGAAGTGGTACTCTTTCCATTCTCCTGTCGCGTCCAAAGTTGATTTTGTACTGTTGATGCTGCTGCCTCAGGCACACAGATCGCCCTTCCGTTCTTGCCACGCACCCCCCTTTCTCCGAGTCATTCGTATCCAAACACCACATTTTCATGATCCTGAGCTTGCGTCACGCACAAATGTTTCCGTCCTCTCCATACACTTGGCTTCCGAGTTTTTCCAGTCCATGCTCGAAGAGAGGGGTCATTCGGAAGCAACTTAGATTAGCTTTGAGCCACCTCGGGACTATGGCTCCGATGGGGCCGCATTGATCCCCTGAGACTGTATAGGTCGCGGTCTAGGATGGAAGAACTAATTTTCATTTAGCTGACTTTCAATAGCCCCGCATTTTCCGACGACGATGCTTGTTTCAATCATTGGCTTGTGTACTCGGCTCCTCCGAGTTGGTTGGTTGTATAAAGCGGTTCAAGAAACTCGTCCCGCTCAGCTGAGGAACACTTCTTACAAATTTCGTTGCCATTTCGCAGACCTGTTAATCTCGGTATCAGCCGAAGATACCAATTCGAAAGCATGAATGGCCAGGACTCTACCCCGGACATCGCGCAGCTGCTGCGAACAGTCGAGGACCTTCGATCGAGCGTCGACAAGCTCGCGCGTGAGTGCAAAATCCCACAGCTTCTGTCCCTCGCCGCCGCATTCCCGCCATTATTTTTCCTAATTCAAAGACAGATGAATCCGAAATCAAGAAGCTTCATCACAAGTATGGATACTACTTAGACAAATGCTTGTATCAAGAGGTGAGTCGGCACCCTGCTTCTTCATATTCGCTTTGCTAAAGCCATCTCGAGTTAGGTCACCGAATTGTTCTCCAACCATCCTGAAACCTACGTCCAGTTTCTCAATGGCCGTTTCAATGGCAAGCAATCCATTGAGCGGCTTTACGTCGGCCGCTTCGCCAAGCACTTTGTTGCAGGCCGCAATGGCCCGATCGAGGGATGGCTCCTGGATCACCTCATGGCCCAGGATATTGTGGACTTCCAGCCGGGCTCCAATCGCGCCAAAGCCCGCTTTCGCACCCTGATGAGTGCGGGAACTCACGAGTCAATGTCCCAAGACTACCCAGGAGGGCATCGCCAATGGTGGGAGGGCGGTGTTTACGAGAATGAATACATTAGGGAGGATGGCGTGTGGAAAATTCTCCGCCTGAGGTACTGGCCCTTCTGGCACGGCGCATTTTCGAAGGGATGGCAGCACTGCAATAACTTTGTTCCATTGTACAAGGAAACCTACCCAGCACTTGAATGGGGCCCTGACGAGCTTTTAGAAGATGAGCGACTCTGGCCAGACACGAGAGTGGTGCCATTCCACTATCTGCACCCGGTGTCGGGTAAGGATGTCACGGAGTCGAGCCTCAAGGCACCGAAATGGTGTGGCGACGAAGCGGAGGCATTGCCAGCGAGGAAAATCACGGATTGGGACATGTAGCTAGCAGGCCAGTCTGCCGAAGAGCGATGATGAATTTCGAAACTTCCGTCGCTGCGAGGCCCACGTTGTAGATACAACTTAAACAGGGCTAGACCCCATGCAAACTACTCCTTCCATTCAAGCCTATTTATTCCTCATGTCTCATACAGATGCTGTCTAGAGCGTAGCGATAGTTAGGCGTGGAGATTCGGAGCCTGAGGCACCACGTCAGGCAGTCACGTCACCTTCATGGCCGCGCTATCTCTAAGTTTCCTACTCATTCCCATGCAAGCACCACACTTCATGGTCCTGAACTTCCATCACCTCTGTAAAGCTTAGGCGTTTGACAATGCTGCAGGCCCCATCATGTTCGCCCAGTCAAACAGGGGCGGATATGATTTGTTGGGTCTGTCACCTCCGGGGAACCCCTCAATGTACCATCGCTAGAATGTGGGGTACTCTAGCGTACTAACCCGTAAACTGCTAGACCTGTGCCATTCGAGGTGAGCAGCGAAGCCTCCAGATATAAAGGGCTTGACCCCGGCTTCCTCTCCTTTCTAGGATCTTTTGTTCGTATAACATTGTGTAGCCTCCAGATCAACCACCTATCGATATACTTACTTGCTCCAGGACCATGACAGATGCTTCTAGTAAGCCAGTACGCAGAGGTCGTACGGCCATGAGCTGTGATCGATGCAAGAGCAGGAAAACGAAGGTATTTCGATCGCGTTATCCCAAGTCCCTTTTTCCTGCTGACAGTCAACTGCGTGCATCAGTGCAAGAATCCAGGTATTTTTCTCTCAACGCATATTCTCTGGCTCTGCCAGTGCTTCCATCTTCATGTTGACAAGTGTCTTAGTGCCTGGACCATGCGAATACTGCAATAATATCGGCGCCATATGCCAGATTAGCACAGAGAGCCGGCGACCAAAACCATTCTATTTCGCTTCCAACGAAGAGTATCGCCATATGCAGAAGATTCTAAGCTATTATTACCCTGATACCGAACTTGATGTTCCGACGCTGCGGACCATTGCATCACAGTGTGCCAGTGGCCTGCTACTCGCTCAACCGACCCAGGTTAAACTTCAAGACACCCATGATGAGATGGTTCCCGGAACTGTTCATAAAAGCGCGCTTATGAGCGAAATGCCTCCTCAAACCGAAGAAGATTCCGCGGTGGAAGAAATTGTACAGCTCCACGAAGAGTACGGCTGCATGTTGGCTGACGCACGCGGCGAGTATCGTAAGAGTTTTGGATTTGAAAGCCACGAAGCAAGCACTAATGACCTCCAGGCTACATCGGAGCAGACGCTGGTGTTAGTTTCAACAGTGCAGTCAGAGACATGAAGAGTCCTGATGGACCCATCCGAGGCGGCGAGCGCATCATCATTTCCCCTTTGCGAAAGGTAACTCTCCCAAAGCCCACGCCTCAAGTTCGTCGCAATAGTGCTTTTGGACAACATATACAACTTCCACCAAAAAATGTTTGTATGCGATATGTGTCAAGGTACTTTGAAGAATGCCACTGCATATACTGGCTTTATTCGTCCGAACAATTCTACACGCGTCTAGAAGCAACATATGCTGACCAAGAAACTCCCTGCACCTTCTCCTGGATGTGTTCATTATATTGCATTTTTGCTATTGGCGAACTGAGCGACTCCCCTGCTGAACGGGTAGCCGGGAGGATCAGCGGAGAAGATTACCTGGACATGGCGAAAGCTTTACTCTCTGACGTATGCGATGAAGCGAGCCTTGACAGTCTAAGAGGATTAATTCTACTTGTGAGTACTTGAAGTCCTCGTTGGCGATTCCTGGTACGACGGGGGCGCTGATGAGAATTTCAGGCTCTCGCCTCGCAAACCCATGCTTTTTTGAACTCGGCCTACCTCTATGCTGGGATTGCTGTCCGAATAGCATTCTCCCTTGGTCTACATCTCGATAAATATTTCACTCCCCATCCGGTCGAGAAGCAGCATGCACGTAGGTTATGGTGGTCCTTGGACATATTTGACCAGGACGTTGCACACAGAGTTGGGAAGCCTTCGATGATTGGAAATCTCGAAAATGTGTCATGCAAACCAGCACTGCCTTCGGAAGAGGTATTTACAGCTACTGGCCGTGTCGAAGCGTATCTTAAAGCTAAACTGAACTCAGATACTCAACCCGGGCCCCCATACCCCTGCCGGGTACCTTGGGCTCGCTTCATCGCTCACACAGCTTACCAAGGCTATGCGTCACAACCTGTACATTGGTCCTCTTGAAGGTGGAAAGAGGTTGACTTTGCATACATTCACCACTATGCTAGATTTGCTGCGAGAATGGCATGCTGGTGTGCCGTCGTATCTGCAATACGATGCGCCCGCTCCTCCGTTACATAGGAGACCTCAGTGCTTTCTGCATCTGCGATACTGGAACCTGGTCATACTATCTAGCCGGCCATTCCTGCTCTGTAGCCTTTTGCGTCGAGAGCAACTACAACAGAACTTGAATTCCCGATCCTTCGAGGAATTCAGTGATATATGTATTGGTGCCGCCGGGCAGTCCTTGACCATACTGCAGAAGATGATGGACGAGCATACACTTTCCAGCCTATTGATATCCGACTTTTATTTTGTCCTTGATCTCATTCAGATTTTGCTAGTCGCATTCGCACTTCGAGGCTCCCAAGGTTTCCTTCATCAAGCCAGTGAGTGCCTACAGGTGCTCAAGTCTATGAGCTCATCAGGTTACTGCCAGCGAATGTTCCCTGAAACATTGAACGAACTCCGGGAATGGGGTGTGTTGAGTGGGCCCTCAGACAGCTCCAGCGCCCTGCAGAATCAAGACGTCTCAAATGTTGAGATGGAGCCAGATAACGGGCTTTATGAAGCGTATGTAATCCTCCCTCAACGATTCTCTCGATGAGGACTTTACTTTTTTCAATATTACGGTGTCTTGTGTCCATTGGCACCTGATTTGCTAATTATACCGGTAGAATCTTCAACCTTGGTGACCTTACAGAGGGCGACATTGCCTCTGCTGATTTCGGATATATGGTTGGCGAGAACGACGATTTACTCATGCAGCAGATGCTTGAATTCTGAGTGTTCAACAAGCGGCAGAGAAGTTTATTTGAGAAACAGGGGCGATTGAAACTTAAACCTGTAGTATCGCCAGGTTTACAACTTTCTTCGGGGCGATTACCAGCCTTCTCGCTGTTGTGTGGATCATGCTGGAGTTTGGTCCGTTGCTCAAGGTTATGTGCCGTCTCATCTATACCACTAAGCGTCCTACAATTTGAAAGAGGACAGTTGACTTCCTGGCGGGTTCTGGGGTAATCCGCCAAAAATATAGGCCTCTTCCATGGACACCTTACTCAATGCCCAGGTGTACTCTTAAGCATTCGAGGGGGAAAAGTGGCACTTGATGAAAGATCTAGGACTATGTTAGCTGGGATTGTTGGTCCTTTAAGTACTACATATCAATAAATAAATGGAGTGAAGAATCCAATAACCATTTAGCTTTGTCCTATACCACCACGTCAATAAAATTATTATATAATCAAAACTGCCACACATAGATTCCAAGGAAGCAACAGGGTTAACCATCGTTCAGGTTTATGGGTAAGCTGAACTCATGTACAGAGACGCAGCACACACAATTAATTGACTAGTATATCCAACATCAACGAGAATGCTCCTTTCCTCACAGGCCCTTTTGTGACGTATTGATCATAAATATTGATTCAGAACGCCCGGTCTCTTCAAGGTTGGGCCAAACCTGATTCTTGCCGGTGCTCGATTCTCTCACGGACCTGATGGGAGAAACCCATCCGACCCGCTGCTACCTTTTGCTCTCTTATGTGAGGGATATTTCTCCATCATCATCTTGAAGAGGTGCAAATCTTCAACCGCATCAGAGCCGCTGGTTTTGATTGCTTTTCCATTGACAATGCAGTCGTGCCATTCTCTCAACTCAGCCGAATATGCATCTTCGTATGATGTTTGGAGTGATCGGTGACATTTTTCCCCGTGCTCGTTCAACTCGTCAATCTCAACAGTGATCCCCAGGCCTTTGATAAAGGGGTTGTCGTAGTTGATCGAGACGCACTTAGTCTCTCCAAAAATGGCAACCTGGGAATCAAATCTTGGTACAGAGTCAATTCCCGTCTCATAAAGACATGTAAATCTCTCATTATTGGATTTGTTTCGGTACTCGAACTTTGTTGTATGCCAACGAGCGTTATCTGTCGATGCGAGGACTTCTGCGGGAAGCTCACCCAGTACCTCTCTCATCAGGCTGAGACCATGGCTTCCGAGATTGGCCAGGAGGCAACAATAATCCATCTGTTCTGGGCTAAGCTCTGCGGGTGGAACTCCCCAGGCCTGACCCAGCAGCACTTGCAGCCTTTCCTTCCTATCCTCTCCTGCCTCGGCGGGAATTTCGTCGAAAAATTTCTGGGCCTCGGCTCCCGACTGCCCAATAAAATAGGCATTTGGGCCGATAATGTCACGTACTCTAGAATACTTGATACAATCAATAGACGCGACTTCGCGTTTGAAATCATCCAGACTGGGCGCATAGCGTCGCATGTAGCCGACAAAAACACGGGCGCCATTTGGCGCAGAGGACTCCGCATCGATGATATCCTTCGCAGCTTCCAAGCTCAAAGTAATAGGTTTCTCAACAAGTACGTGCTTTCCTGCTTGAAGAGCTGCAATGGCGTAAGGTGCATGGAATTCATCCGAAGTAAGGACCACGACCGCATCGATCTCACTGTCGTTGAATATTTCAGTTGGATCTGTTGTCGGGCGCGGAATACCAAAGCGATTGGCACAATGAGTCGCGGTCTTCAAAGAGATGTCACAGATAATTTTCACTTTGAAGAATTTTGACAGGAATACAAACGTGGGAAGATGAACAATTTGGGCCACATCTCAGCCCCCAATTACACCAACTTGAATTATTCGTTGAGGCATGGTGAATAGTTCCAACTTGAAGGTTATGCTTCAAAGTTGTCAGAGAAATATGATGGTGATAAGAAATACAAGGATGTTTGATATTTGATGTTCTTAATACATAATATACTGGCTATTCCGGGGTTCAAAACGTATCTTAAATCGCGTGAACCTTGAAAATTGAAGCTCCATGGTTCATCTTGGTAGTGTCCCGATGAGGAATACCCGATGGCCGTGGCTTTTCCATTTGCGGAATTTCCACTCCGCCATGTGGAGACTGCGGGGTGCTGGTGAAGCGGACATTCTGTTTCAGGTTAGGCTTCACTTCTCCGCACCAGGACTGCTAAATACGAGGCCAGAATTCACCCGCGACACCTCTCTCTGAATGAACCAGACGTGATCAAGTAAACTTGTCGTCGCTATGGCCGGATTTGAATCTCCAGTTGGAGTCGCGCTTCTCGGAGGAGGTAATTCTTGACGGTGTTTCACTTTTTTAGAGACATGCCTACTGACCGCAATATAGGAATCTGGGCGAGAGAAGAACACGCCGTGAGTTGGTCTATTTGAGAAGAAAGATCTCGTTTGCCTAATTCGTGCTAGCCTGCTATTGAAGCTGCAGCAAATTTGCTGTCACTCAAGGCTGTGTTCTCACGTTCGATTGCATCCGCTTCTTCGATTGCCGGGACTCTTTCTTGCCATGTGGATCTTTATTCCGATGACACTGCGAATGGATTTGAAGACCTTCTGAAGCGTTCCGACATCCAGGCAGTGGTTGTGTCGTTAGTTGAGTCAATGACTGATCTCTTGGGCTTACTAACTATCACGCAGGTTGCCCATTGGACACCAGTCTCGATTCATCAAAGCCGCTCTTTTGGCCGGTAAACATGTTCTTTCCGAGAAGCCAGTTGCTGAAAACCTCGAAGAGGCGAAGAATCTCATCCAATGGTATCGCACTGAAATCAAGGGCCCAACCTGGACTGTTGCAGAGAATTGGCGATTCCTGAAGAGCTATGAATATGCGGCTGAACAGATTAAGAGCCTTGGCAAGATCACTGGGTTCCAAGGTCGTCAGCATGATATCGTTCCTGAAAACTGGAAATTTAATCGTGAGTCGTTGGTTAGTAGCTGAAGGCGCATTTCTAATATTCTATCTAGTCACTGAATGGCGACGTAAGCCTACGCATCAAGGCGGCTATCTTCTTGATGGTGGTGTGCATTATGTGGCAGGGCTCCGATTGCTGTTGGGCGAAGAACCTGGTAATCAAGTCGCCTCAATCTCAGCTTTCACAAATCAGATTCAACCTTATCTTCCCCCCGTTGATACGGCTGATGCGATTTTGAAGACTAGATCGGGCACGACTGGTGTCTTCCAGATTTCTCGGGGCACCTCACTGCGGGCAGATGAATGGACCATATCATGTTCTAATGGATGGATCAAAATTGAGAACGAAAAGGTGACGATCTCCCGCAGTGGTCAAACTGAAGTTGTAACCATCTCAAATGAGAGGACAGGGGTGCCACCTGAGATTCGAGCTTGGGGACAGAGTCTCTTGGAGGGAAAAGCACGTTCAGATCAGGAGCCCGAGACGGCTTTGGCTGATCTTGAGCTGGTAAGAGATTATCTATCTAGCGTTCGCAAATTATCAGTACTAATGCCTAGTTATACATGCAGATTGAGTTGATGCTTAAGAGCGGAAGCCGTGGTGGAGTGCCTTTTGTATGCAGCCACCAGGATGTTCCCAAATAGAATGGGAAACCCCATAGTCGCTAGCTTATGATACACTTTTCCCCAATCAATAATCCGATTCCATTTGGGTGACTTGAAGGAAGGCAGAGACGTGCAAAATAGCCTCGTTGGCAATATTTCGGGTTCTTCGCAGGCCTCAAAAACATTTGACAGATACCAACGAGTTAAATGTGGTGATAATGCACATTCCAGTAGAACGAGAGAGAGAGAGAATAAAAAGCCTTAATTTTCTAAGGCTCCCCAAAAGAGCTTCATGCAGAAGCTCTGTAAGCAGGAAATTATTCTCTCATCTATTACGCGTTTTCTCAATCGATATGTGTAATATATCACTGGCAAGCAATCGAGTTCTTTTTTCCAATTTTTGCATAGTAAATTGAGTTTATTGGCAATTTCAGGGTAAGAACCAGCGAATATCGGCGTTTTCTAGGGAATGTATCCCCTAAATTGGTTTCACTTGGGTGTCGGAGGCACCCACGGCCTCAGGCATCCAGATCGCCTTCCCGGGGGTCAATCGATAAGGAGCAAAGCCCTAATCATGAAGCCCTGATTTCCTTTTCTGGTAACGTGACGTGTCGCGCCGGACACGTCTGGGGACCTTCTTCGTACCCCCTATCACTTTTCCAGTGTCTGCTCTGGTTTCTGTGCACGTCTCATCAGCAACAATGCCTGGCCTGCAGGATCTTCCTGCTGAACTACTCAAACAAATTCTGTCTTCCTTCGTACCGCGTGTGTCACCTCAGTGGGAGATCTGGCATGAATTCCGCACGGGGCAGTTGAAACCGAACCCCAGTGATGAAGATGAAGATGAAGATGAGTCTGACGAAGAAAGCCTCGACTCACTATACAATATTTGTCTAGTGTCGAAGATTTTTCGCGATATTGCCCAACCTCTTCTATTTTCGAACTTCGTCGATGATGGCGCTCTTGGTAACATTTCGGAGACTGTCCGCTTCGCAAACTGCCTCTATCGTTATCCACAGCTCGGTCAATTCGTTCAGGAGATCACTCTGGGGAACCCGCTTATATTTAATTCTGAACCAGCCGCAGAAGACGATTTCGAATTATCAGAAGAAGAAATCCAGCTCTACACAGCACCAATCAAAGCTCTTGGTCTAGGCATCGAGGAAGAGAAATGGATTTCTGCTCTCAAAAACCGCGACATCCTTGTTTTCGCCGCTTTGATCGTCAATAAAACTCCCAATGTTCGTCGCCTGGTTCTGCCGGGCACCATATCATCCGTGAACCCTTTCCCAGAGCTCTTCCGACAAAACCCTTCATTTCTTCGCAGGCTTGAAAAGCTCGGCCTGGCAGGCCTTAAGGAATCTGAAGGCTATGATTACGCATCTTATCACGAGTTTTTTGCCCTGCCTAGCCTGCAAATTGTCATGTTTGATAATGGTGATCTTCAGGAAAAGACATGCCCATCAACATGGGAACCTCGGACATTCAACATAGAGGAACTCATTTTCCGCGATTCCGTGGTTGATGCTGTGTCCCTTGGTAGACTCATTGGTGCATGTAAGAACCTAAAGGTGTTCTTGCTCGACAACTTCAAAGCTCACCAAGAATGGGTTGACCATCCAAACGGAGGATCGCTGTTCAACGCTGCGGATGCCCATCAAGCTCTCTTGGCGCATAAAGACACACTCGAGTACATGCGCATAGAATTCCCCAGAGGGGGCCGTGATCTGCAGGATTGGCAGCGGTTCCTTTCTAGCCGTGCCAAAATGGGATCTCTCCGCGAATTTTCGGTGCTTCGCGACATTCGTCTTCAACAAGCGATAGTCTCAGTCCATCCTCAATTTCCACCGACGCTCAAGAGACTGTTCATTACGGACTGCAACTCTTCTGTCATCAATCTAGTCAAGAATATCGCGAAGGATACCAAGAAGGGTTTGTACCCAGACTTTAACGAGTTCAGGATGCTTGCGGTTGATATCACACAACCCATCCAGCTACCTGGCCACAGAATTCCAGAAGGCAAAACGCCAGCGCAAGCTCATCAGGCTCTTGTAGATCTATTCAAAGGCACCAAGGTAGATTTTCTCATCGCGCCCTTCGATATGCCTAGTATGGATGAGCTCATGAATGGCTATGAGGAGGATGATGAATTTGATGATGATATGGCCTATGATTCAGAGGGATACGAAATTGAAGATTCAGTCATGGATGCATTGAGGGGTATGCGTTTGGGCGACGCTGGAGGCGGTGGACGTGGAGGCGGTCCCAACGGCCCGATGCCTCCAGGACTTCTCGAGTATTTCATGCAACGCGCTATGCAGGACCCTGACTTCGCACACTTGCATCCACCTTCAGGGAGAAATCGGTGAGCACTGTCGGAAACTCGGAATGAACGGATCAATAGCATCATCTTGTCAAGAACACCCTGGGAATAATTGTAACCTGGGCTCCGATCAAATATCCTCCATTCGTGGCTTACATGTACCTCTTTTCATATAAAAGGTGGTGGTTTGTTGCCCAAACCTGTGATGATTTCTGGGACATTTTCATTTGAACTCTTTGACAAAGCCTTCACTATAAATCTGGGCGACTCCCAACCGGATTGGTTCTTTTTGAGTCCCCCGAGAAGACAAGCGGTTCATGGCGATGGTGGGTGCCAGTCGCAACTATGCTATATCAAGGCTATGGGGGTGAATAGGATGTTAAACGGGTCCAGCCAGGTCAAGTTATTTCAAGTAGCTAACTCAACCTAGATATTTATAGACATATAGCTAACGACATCATATGTACCCATAAAGAAAGCAAATTGTTCTTTGCTATCATATCCAGTCGAGAGACTTCCAATAGTCCTGAATTGGCGCCGGGCCAAAGTTAATTATGTCCGCAGCGGAAGCAATAACTTCAAGCTTGACATATTTGTCTCCTCTGAAGAAGTAGGTCAAGCCTCTCTCATCCTGAGGCACAGGGAGCGTCGCATCGACAGAGTCAAATCCGGCGGCAGTCAAGGCTGGCCACTCAACCGAAATCTTTGCCGGGCCATACACCATTTTGTGTGTATTCACATTTATCTTGACTTAGTTGGTGCCTCGGAAGATGTATGCTTCACCAGGCTTTTTGGGAACAGGCATTGCAGCATCAATTGTGTCATACCCGGTCGATGCCAAAGCCTTGAATTTCTCGGCAATGAGCCAAGGTCCACCGACCACGGTATCATCATTTGATTCAAGAACAACATTTATTTGAGCAACTTTGCTGCCGTGAAAAACGAATAGCTCGTCTGGGCTGTTTTCGACGGGCAAGATGGCATCGACTGTGCCAAACCCAATGGAAACAAGAGATGGCTAGCGCTCGGAAATCTTGTCGGGGTCCCAGCTAATCATGTCATCATTTGTTGCGAGTGAAAACTTGATACGAGCGTAGCGACGACCTTCAAAGAAGTACGTCTGCTTGAAGGTAGGATGGCAATGAGCTGCGTCCACCATGTTGAAGAGCTGCAAAGAGGAGAATGATATCTTCAAAATCTCAATCTGAAATATTAATGCGGGTATATCAACTACAAGGTGGAAAAAATGGTGAGCTTTATGCCTGGTTTTGAATGCTACCAGGCGTGTGACCTCATGGTCTGCATACTGAGCTTTTGCAGATTACCTATGGTCAATCAAGAATAATTCGTATCTGGCAATTTTAGTGAACAATGGAAGTTCAGTCATGTGTAACAACTTCCAATGTTGACTATGTTGTGTCACTTCAAGTTGATTCTTGCATATTATATGTCATATAATACTAGTAACATACAAAAGACTCGGAGCGATGTGAGCCAACAAAGCTATTACTCGGTCCTTACTCTTTTCCAAGGATACGGGCCGGCCCACCATTATGATTCCTGGATTTAACAGCAGTCCTAGCTCTGTATAGTAGGTGGAACATATATCACTTGAATTATTAGTCTATTCTAGCTATGTTGAATAAAGGGGAACCGCTGGAGACTGAGTGGGGCGGGGAGTGCATTGAACTGCCCTTAGCCATCTGGAATTTCAAGTAATCGTCTTACCCAATTTATGTGAGAGAAACCACCATTTGGTGCAGGAATTGGCGACATGTAGCTCTGCTAAAGTCCGCATAAGACAAATTCACTACCCCCCTAACCCTCCCCGCGTACACGCAATCCAGTTTTCGTATATGCGTAGGCTAACCGGCTTTTACCTTTTAGAACAGCATGAGTCTACCTGCAAGGCCTATGGGGGCTAGATAACTGCCTATGTATGTATGTACGATGGCTCCTCGACGCAGCTTTATGGGTCTTGGTCATAGCTGCCCAGGTGAAGAGCTCGCTAGTAGCAGACGTATTTACAGACTCTCAATTAGCAATTTAAATATATATATATATATAGATGCCTCGTTAAAATTTTTCACATACTTCGAAATTGAGCTTTACTCTGTTTTTAAGGACTAGGAAAGCTGTAAACTTGTAGGTCGCAAGCTATGGGGGGCTGCTAGGCAGTGCATTTGTTTTTTTCAAAAACGGTATCGATGTTTAGCGCGGGAATCGGGAATGCAGTCCACGCAGCCTTATACGATGGCCACGCCCGAAGTTTTTGACAACATCCAGTTCAGGTAAAAAGTACCCAAGCCATGGAGTAGAGTAGATCGAGAGCAAAAAATGGTTCCAGAGGGGGTCGAACCCTCGACTTTGGCGTCACAGTAACACTGTATTAGCACCACACTCTAACCAACTGAGTTATGGAACCCGTCTATAGTGCACCCAATATAACAATGGCACCATTCGCAGAAACAAAAGATATTAATCCAAAACCAAAAATCCTCGCCAGTATGATTTTCTCTATAGTGACGGCGGTAGAATGGGGCTTAGTTTATCACGGAGGAGTACTTATAGCCTACCCCTTTCTTTTTCTGTCTCATCTCATTTTATAATTGACCTCCAGCCCACCCACCCGATCCGAGTCCATCTCAACGCTGATAGAAGGAGTATCGTGTCGAAAGAAGCCCCTTCAAATGGCAGAGGCTCAAGAGTCGAAGCTAACGGTTGATCGCCACTCTAACTAAAATGCGGATCCAACATTGAGTCTATCCAGCTTCAGCATCGGCGAAAGTTGCAGCGATCTTGAAGGGATTGGACGCAGCAGAACCACAATCCGCTCCATTCTCGAAGACCACCTTCGCGCAACAAATATCAAAAATGCCCAACGATGGTGCAGTTGCTGGAAGTAAGAGAAGCCCAGCCCTTGTCCTTCTTTCCCCAGGCGATCTCATCCCACAGGGCGCCCCTTTCCTACATCGTATAACTCCGAACTCCGCCAGATATTCTGGTAGAAGTACAATTTTGTTTACCAAGGGCCACGCTTCGTCATGATTCATCCTGACAAGGCCAATTCCTTTGCTCCTGCAGACTTTCTTCGACCGTATCAGCTCATGTAGACAGGAAAATAAATATAGGAAAAGGAAAATTAAACGTCGGTTCTACACACATGCAAAATCACAGCGCGCTGCAGGTATTTAAGTACCCCAGCGACTAAACATTAAAATTTTATGGTATATATTCCAAAAACTTGTTCTAGAGGGGGTCGAACCCTGGACTACACCCAGTATCCACTCAGCGAAATCAAATACCCATCATTGACCGAAAATATAGACTAAATATGCAAAAAATGGTTCCAGAGGGGGTCGAACCCTCGACTTTGGCGTTATTAGCACCACACTCTAACCAACTGAGTTATGGAACCAGCTGATTGGTTGGGCCGCTGATTTAAGCTGATATAAGGCTATATAGAGCAAAACAAGTATTCCTAGCTCAAATAGTAGAGAATAGATCGCAGATTTGTGCCTTATTGCCTTAGGTACACCTTGGACAACCTACTAGTTCTCTTAATACCTGCGCTCTCTTACTCTTCCCTACATTTATTATTTTTGTTATTGCTAGCTTTTACTATTGTTTATCATCATTACTAGACTGTTGAGCAATGTGGCATGCATAGACTGATAATTTTACTTATTGAGGTGAAGTTGAACAGTCCTCTTCTCGAGATAAAATAGCTGCCTGCTGCTCTGCCGCTGTTCTGTGCGCAAACAGTCATTTTCCAAAAGAGGGGCAAGTTAGGATTCGCCGCACATCTCTTGACAGTCTTACCCGTGCAGGTGAAACTGGTCAAAGAGATCTTTCAGCAAGGCCCCTGACCATCCAGGCACTCCACTCACATCTGGATTAAATGGGCCACTGAGTATGGGCTATACTAATATGACTAGATCGTGTTTTATTTGTCAGCTTTCCTTGTCGACAAGAACATATATGAAAAATTACACACAGGCTTGACCGGAATTGTCCAAGACTTTACAAAAATTAGACGCATACTGGCCAAGGACAAAGCTGCCTCTGAACTCGCCTGTGAATAGAGCGCTTTCCCGCCGGTGCTAGTAAATGAACAACTTAATCAATATAGTTCGACAAATTGACCCCAAAATACTCCTTTTAGGTAGATTAATGGCTGGTTTGCGAGTCCCTCAGAGCATATAATAGTAACATAACAACTCTTTTATCGACAAAGGTACTAGCCGGTGCTCGTGTACCAGGCTCACCATCGTAAATCTGAAACGTTACGGAACCTCGCCAAGTCCTCTTTTCGAAGCATCTACATCCGGACAATACTATATAAATAT
The DNA here is from genome assembly GCA_031761475.1 of Penicillium pancosmium. Classification (NCBI taxonomy): domain Eukaryota; kingdom Fungi; phylum Ascomycota; class Eurotiomycetes; order Eurotiales; family Aspergillaceae; genus Penicillium; species Penicillium pancosmium. The sequence goes on along the minus strand of JAVMSB010000043.1, from coordinate 17,687 downwards.
CAACCTCGCCCCTTTGACAGTTGAATCTTGCCCAAGAATGCTTTCCAAATTGAAAAGTATGATCTGGTCCCTGGATTCCTCAGAATTCCATATCTTAGCTTTTGCTGAATATGTTGAATGGTGTCCTCAAGTAACGATTCCCGACTGGCCTCCTCGATCGATCGAGAGGGTGTGGTCTTTTTGCCACCGAATCTCCTTGGGAAATAGGTAGTCCTACTACTATACTAGTGGCAGATGTGCCAAGGCCTGATACTAGATAGTATAATAATTATTGTATCACGCCCTAGATTTATATATATCTACCTACTATTGTACCTATTGATGTTGGTTATCCTTCTGTTTACCTATAGGCTACACCTTAGCACTTTCTTTATTGCCACTCTATGCTCAGTATTTCAAATTGATGCTGACTACCATGTCTTCTGACCTACATGATTTATATAGCTAGTACGCTGCTATGCCTGAAGGTGTAACGAACTGGTGTTGATAACTAAGTTACCATTAGTTAATGCCTTACGTCTGAGGCACCAACTAGGCATCCATGCCTACATGTATCTAGTTCCATCTCAGCTTCCTCCTTCTTCTCCTCAGGGTATTACTTTCGTTCGAACTGCTACCACTTCATTGTATCGTATGCTACGCTGAATGTTGATCTGCGAGCATAGGAGCATTCTCACAGAAGGGGTTTAACATGGAACTGTTTTTTGATTAATTATTGATTATTTTTTGTTTCTATAAGCCCAGAATATAAGGAAAACTAATTTTAGGCTTCTACAACCACCAGGTTCCATAACTCAGTTGGTTAGAGTGTGGTGCTAATAACGCCAAAGTCGAGGGTTCGACCCCCTCTGGAACCATCTTTTTGCTTGATTTGCCTCGAACTAGAGAATATTTTTGTTCGGTGCCCCCACTAGCCTTTTTCCTTATGTAGTTAAAGATTTTAATCTACGTAAAATCAGAGGTTCCATAACTCAGTTGGTTAGAGTGTGGTGCTAATAACGCCAAAGTCGAGGGTTCGACCCCCTCTGGAACCACTTTTTTGCCCTTCTGAAGTCTATGTATACAATTTTTGGTCAATTTAGTGTGCTACATGAGTAGGATTTGGATTTATGAGGCCGACACATACCGTATTCCCTGCCTTCTTGCCTTGGTGGTGTGTATACTGTAGGTATCACATGACTACCCCTTGCGTGAGATACGCCGTTCTTGATTGGTCCGTGTCGCTCTCGCTTATCACTAGCGCCCGCACCCCGTGATTTCCTGGTATAAAGGCCATCTTCGCCGGCCGCCCTTCCTCTCCTTTTTCTTTTCTTCTTCATACTTACCTTGTTTGGGTGGCTGCGCTCATGAAGGCGGCCCACCACAGATTGGTCCCTGCATTGCACAGCGCGGCGGAACAGTTTGTTCAACGGCCTTCGGGTCATTGACAGGCGCATTCTTTGGCACTCTCCACTTGTTGGATCCTATTTCTTTTCATCATCCCTTGGGCCAATGGCTCGAGCATGGAGAAGAGAATTGTAGTCGAATAGAAATAGCTCATGCGTTCATGTTCCTCGCAATCCATGTAGGCGAGCAATCATGAGGAAACGATAAGCGCTTACTATGTGTGGCTCCGCTAGTCTTCCCTCATTTGTCAAGTCTATGCACAGCCCAGCGCGGAAGAAGTTGGCGCGAAGGCTCAGCGCCTAACCGTCACCTGAGAGCGGGGTTCAGAACAACACTGCTTTTCGGATCAAGCAGCTTGCCCTTGACTTACATAGCACTCTTGTGCGCATATTCAGTCAGCATGGACTCGACTTTTGGTAGTGCGAACATGGGTTTCCAGCTCGGAAATAATCATGGGACAATCGGCACAATCAACATTACATCCGATGTCTCACGGGGAATGCCAACATCTATTTCAACCCGCGAGAGGTTGATTAACACTCGTTTTTGGTCCAGACCGACCAGAGAATCTACAAGACCTACAAGAGAGGACAGACAATGGTTCGCTGCACTCCACTCCGTTCCCTTCAGAGACGCTCTGCCTAACCACAGACGCAGAGCTGCTCAGGTCCTTAGCATTCCCACAGATGCTGGATCGACGGGACAATATTGAGTCGCGTCATATAAATACCTGTCAATGGATTCTGGAACTGAAGAAGTATCACTCGTGGAGAAACCAGCGCTGTGGTTTGCTTTGGATTAAAGGCGGGCCAGGCGCGGGTAAATAAATCAACCTTGATGCTTTTCTTACACAATCGACTTAAAGAAGTCCAGAATGGCAACCTACGGGACGGTAGCCAGGGGTGTATTTGGCTCGACTTCTTCTTTACCGCCCCGGTGTGGAACTGCAACGAACACCACTAGGGATGTTTAGGTCATTGTTAAACCAGCTCTTCGACCGTGACAGAACTATACGCCCACAGGTCCGTGAGCTCTATGATCAACGATGTAGGGATCAACGATGTAGGGATCAACGATGTAGGCAGTTTGGATAATGCGAACGTACATGGGAATGGCCACAGGCGATGCTGGAAGAGTTACTAGCAAGTGCCATCCTGGCGTCAGCTAGCAACAACCTGTGACTATCCTCGTGGATGCTCTAGATGAGGCTGGGGCTGAGTCCGCTCAATATCTCGCAGCATATTTCCATCGGCTCATTGATTGTGCAAAAAAGAAGAACTTGCAGAAGCTGGCCCTTCAAGTTTGTATCTCATGTCGACACTATCCTATTGTGGAAAGTACTCAAGCTATAGAGATACATGTCGAAGCCCATAACCAGAACGACATCGCCGCATACAGCAAAGATCTGCTTATTGACACGGATCCCATTATGGAAGACAGCCCTGGCCAAGCGCCAGGAGAGGTGCTGGTGGGGGAACTAACCCAGCATGCCAACGGGGTTTTCCAATGGGTCCGTCTCACAATACCTCTTATCAAGCAGAGAGCCCTCGAAGGGGAGTCGATGGACGATATTCGTTCTTGGTTGCGCGAAGTTCCAGCTGGCTTAGAAGATGTCTACGTTTATATCCTGAATAACGTCATCGCAGCTAGGAATCGAGATCAGTCGTTGCTGTTCTTTCAATGGGTATGCTTTGCTGAGCAACCCCTGACTGTAACAGAAATGCGCTACGCATTGGCGGCTAAGAATGCCTAAATAACACCTTCTCAGAGATGGGAGAAGATCCACGGCTTTGTCGAAAGCGATGGACGTATGAAACGAATAATCAAGGCTCTTGCTGGTGGACTGGCTGAAGTAGTCTCAGGCACTGTACAAGTAGTCCACCAGTCGGTCAATGATTTCTTGCGTGCAAAAGGACTGGCCCTTTTATACAGCATCAGCGCAAGCACTGCATCCATCGATAGGGACAATATTCCCTTTCATTGCCAGGCAGCTCTTTACCGATCGTGTCTAGTATATCTTGCCACTATAACCAAAGAGATCAGTAATTTTCAAGGACTAGTTATAAACCTTGTCGAGAATCACCCATTTCTACATTACACGACTATCAATCTCTTTGTCCATGCGGAGAAGGCTGCTGGCGCTGAGTTGCTACAGAATGAAAAAGACATTCTAGAGCAAATTATCAACGGATGGGTTTCAGTCTACCTATGTTTTGACTCGCATGAGAATAACCCGGCATGTCCACCCATAGGCACAAAAGTTCTACACATGGCTGCGACTGTCAATTTGGTTGATGTCATCAAATCTGTATTATCAGATGGCGAGAATATTGAGATAAAGGAAATACAGCATTACATTCCGCAGCACGTGCAGGACACACAATGGCTGGCAAGCGAAAATTCGTAGATAGATGAATCTAGCCGATCGACAAACATGAAGAGGTTGAATCACCTATTCAGCCAGACCAACCGGTGAAGAGGGCTCCGCCTAGGTGTAGTGGGTGTGGTCAGATTCGCCACAGGATCAATACATGTAGAAATCGGTATATCTAGTTTAATTAGTGGGTGTTGGTTGAGATAATTGATTTTGAAGTACTCTGGATAGTACTGGTTACGTGGGAAAAAATGGCGCACAGCATAGCGAGCGACGACGCAATAGCTCGCTGTCAAAGCGACACAAACATGTGGCCATTGTATTATTTTGGAAAACTCGTGGAACGAGTCCTCCTGCTATCCAATTTTGGGCCGCCTTGGTTTTGAGTCTATTGGACAGGTTTTATTTACCAGAAAAGCTCGCATGATTTATTTCGGCCAACAACCTCTTATTATCATCAGTTGCATTGCATTATCTTGAAAGTGTGAATAATTCCACATGCCAACCCCTAATCCGTCAGATTAATTTTTCCGAAAAGACGTGTTCAAAAGATCCAATTAAATTTTGTAGCTACGGGGCATGCCGGGATCCCACTAAATCGTGCACTGAAGCTTTTGCTGGCTCGAAGCGAGGGTATCAGATTAAATTGAGTAGTGGCTCTAAGCCAATGGTCGTCAAGTACAAAGTTTGTAAACTGCAGTGTGCGGGGTAAAGAACTCTATATCGGTAAATGGTTTAATCCACTCCCCACGGGGTCTGTTTAATGCTAGAAAAATCCGGGGTAAATCAAAGATTGGCTGCGGGCAAAGAGGGTGAACCAATACCCGCTTAGTTTCTGCTTTTCTGCTTTTGGAATGGTCTACATAGCTAGTACTCGATTTCGGGTATAATGCGATCATAACCTATATGGATATTTGCTCTTCCAGGCGCCAGGGGCGGACTATAGGGCTCGAGAGTCATTTCTCCATGTAGGAGACATGCTCAAGGAGCTATCGCTCTTAATATAGACCTACTGGAAGTACGCTCATCCGGAGATTCATCTCGAACGAAAGAAACTAAGCCTCTTCCTGTGCTCGCTTCCAAGGTTGTCGTATCTCACACTCACTAACCTTCCACCCCACCCCGGTCTCTACAAGATTAATTTAGGGATGACGGATATATAAATATCAACTGTCTCCCTTCCTGTATACCTGCTATCTACTATGCTTTCACCTGGGCACCTCAGTTTCTATCTTTGAAAACTTCTTACATATTTAATTCAATCTTATCGCAGAGATGAAGCCAACAATTCTTGCAGCGTCTCTTATACCTACAGCTACAGTGGCAATGATGCCCTGTAACATAAAGGCCTTCAACAAGATTTTACCGTCAAATTCGACTACTCTTTACGCCGTTGAAGTCCCAGAAGGCGGTACTTTTGGAGTAGCGAGCGACCTCTCCTACCCGACGAACGCGACCAATCTACCTGCCCTCTGTGCTGTTGCGTTCAACGTGACTTCATCTTCGTCGTCGTCCTTTACGTTTGGCATGTTTCTTCCCAAACATTGGAACAAACGTCTCTTTACAGCCGGTAATGGCGGGTTCGCTGGTGGTATAAACTGGCTATCGATGGCCGAGGGCTTAGAGGAAGGTTTTGCATGTGTGTCTACTGATACTGGCCACAATGTATCAGACAGCAACGATGGATCATGGGCTTATAATGTCCCTGAGAAGATCAAAGACTGGGCTGGACGGGCCTTGCATGGCTCTGTGCAGCAGGCTAAGACTATCGTTTCCGTGTACTACGGCAGCGACGCGAAGTACTCTTACTACTCCGGCTGTTCGACTGGGGGATATCAGGGCTTGAAAGAGGTGCAAACGTATCCAGAAGACTTTGACGGAGTATTGGTTGGCTCGCCAGCGGTATGTACTATTCGGCACCCACTAAACTCAAGTACAATAATGTCTAACCTTGTGATACAGTGGTGGCATTCACACCTTCAGACATGGTCGATCCAAGTTGCGCTCTGGAATCAGCCGAGCGATGCCCCATATCATATTCCAGACTCACTGTTCTCTGTGATCGGTGCCGAGGTCATGAATCAGTGTGACGGCGCAGATGGCGTTCTCGATGGAATCATCAGTGCCCCCAAGAGCTGTGACTTTCACCCTGAGGCCCTCCTCTGCACGAGCCCCGAGGCAAATAATTCAGAGTGCTTGACGGCACCACAGGTCGAACTTCTATACAATTTATACAACAACTGGTATGAAGGGAACAATGGATTTGTATTCCCACAGTACAGCTATGGGAGCGAGTTCCAGTGGAGCATGCTATCATCTGGTACGGAGGAATCTCAGTTCAGCGAGCATTTCGCAAAGTATATCATGTATCAGAACCCGGAATGGACCGTGGCAAACTTCAGTTACCAGACGGTACTGGATGCAGAGCGCGTCTGTAAGAGCGTGGGCCTCGATGCCGACAACTTTGACCTTACTCCATTCCACCATAAGCAGGGCAAAATGCTGCATTATGTGGGCCTTGCCGACGGTTTGATCCCCCCAGGGAGTTCCGAGTACTATCACAACCACGTTGTACAGACCATGGCACCACAGGGAGTGAATGTGACTGACTTCTACCGACTATTCACTATCCCTGGAATGGGCCACTGCGCTTATACCAGCTCAACTAGCAAGGCTCCTTGGTATATCAATGGTGCTTCCCAGGCGGGTAGTCTCGGCTCTGGCGTTCGTGGAGTGCCCGGATACCAGGACGCAGGTCATGACGCCTTCCGCGCTTTGATCAAGTGGGTGGAAGAGGACGTTGGTCCGAACAAAATTGTTGCTACTAAGTACAAGAATGATAATGTGGAATATGGTGTGTTGCAGCAGCGGCCGCTATGTGTGTACCCTGGTCGAGCAACTTTCCGAGGTGGTGATATGACCAAGCCGGAAAACTGGTACTGCGAGAATTGAAAATTCAAATTGAAGTTTTGAAGGTTCTGATTTCAACAGGGATTGGACGTTTTCAAGCCCGACAGAAAATGTCAGAAGACTTCGTGTCATCTAGTAGTTCTTGTTGGCTAAACCCGCGTGTTATAGTGAATCTGGAAATTCATTCTTGCATTGAAAACATCAATTCAATGTTCCAATTCTCTTGTCATAGCTTTATAAGGCTGAGCTCTTGTTGTGTGGTGCCGTTCTTCACGAACAAATTTGCAAGATCGCCGAGCCACTTAGCCTCTAAACGATGCAAAGCCGCCAGTGCCAAAAAAGCAGCACGGCCACCATGAGTGTGATTGATAGCAGTTCAGGTTGTTACCCCCCGGGGGCCGGCAGAGCCTGGCTACAAATGGATGGCCGTTGGAGTGAAATATGTCATTTTATGTTTATTCGGATAGTAGAGGCATTTCAGTCGTAGGGAAACAAATCTCGATAGGTATATCGAAAAAAGGCGATAGCTTTCACGGTAATATATGGAAATCCTGGTTGCGAACAGCTCTGTGCTCCGATGCCAACATAATCCGTGGATCTCAGGTCACTCTCGCCGGGAGCTGGGAAAAGCCGCGGCAAGTGACTCCGCTTCTTGCGGGTTTGTCCATTCTTCTAATAGTTCGTGGGCCATGTCGACAGTCTCATCCTCAATACCCGCTTCCAAAATGACACCATCGCAGAAGGCAAGCCTAGTGAGCACGACGAGGTGTTTTTGCTTACTACCAGCCACGCATGAGAGCTTGTCCTGCATATTTATCGACGCGCCATGGCGACGCATGACGCCGAAAATAAGTCGCATTAGCCCGTTGACCAGTGCGGCGCGTAGCTCCTGTTCTGGCGGAGACGAGTAAAGCGCGTCCAATTCGTCGTGCATTGATCTGAAGAGGCGCGCCAGCGCATTTTGATGGACTGCCAAGATGGCACTGCCGTGGTCTCGGGACGGAGCAGCTGGGTTGAAAGCGAGTGCTTCCAGACAGAGCAGGACTTCTAGTCGCATCGCGCAGATATCATATACAGAATACGATTCGAGGCCTTCGTCTGGCTGGGCCGACTCGTGAAGCATATGAGTGAGTCGGTCGACAATATATCTCTGTACAGCGGCTTGTTCTCCTTCCGAGGGCATGATGGGCCCAAAAGAGTCAGGGCGAATGCTCGTGGACAGCAGGTGCATGGTAAGTGATATATCTTTGAGGGGTTGAGATCCGTGAAGCATGACCAGGATGAAGTCGTGGCGAATATGGCCCCAGAATATATTCATAGCACGTTTGACATGTAATAGCTCACAAGCAATTTGAAAGAGGAGTCGTAAACACTCGGTCGAATCGACTAACGGCTGTAGATCCGATTGTGGTGTTTGAGGGGATTGGCGAAGAGCACGCGCAGGGGAGAATTCGAATCGCTTGGCGGCGTTGACTTCCACGGCATATTGGAGGACATTGACCAAAGGTGGTATGAGATCTTCGAGTCGGACCTCGTCCAAGGTCAACACGTATCGGGTAATGGCCATGAACCGAGGAATAGGGTCATAGAATTTCTCTTTCATCGCACGTTGCCATACTGGGCTGATCGCATGTATGTAGTCCACAATAAAGCTGCCCGTGTCCAGGTTGGCAAGATCGTCTAGCAGAATCCTAGATATAGGTCCTTTGGGTTCCGATGGGAAATAAAAGTGCGCCATCGCTTCAATATCGGTCTCTTGACTCTCAATCAATCGGTGATTCAGCAATCTCTTCATATATTTTTCATCGCGGGGATCTCGACGGGAAGACTTTTGCTCGTCTTCGGAATCAGCGCCTGGGATTTCCTCAGACGGGGCATCAACCATCATCATTTCCATAGCAGGACTCAGCTGCAATGGAGCAGGACTATCTTGACTTGCCCGTCGCTTACGTTTCCCGGGATGAGTCGGAGTTCCTCGTTTCGATCGTGCCGCCGACTTGCTAGGAGAGACTACCGCGATCTCATCGTCGTCAAATCCGTCCCGAAAGGGAAGCACTCGGGATTTCCTAGGGGTGACTGGTTGGGCCTTATCTTCAAGCCGTTGCTGCTTGATCTTGAAGTTCCGGAGATGATGTGTCTCCTCAGCAAGATCATGCTGTAAGAAAGTATTCTCTGTCGCCAGTTTCCTCCCTTCCGAGAGAGCCGCTTCGACCTCAACCTTGTGTTTGGCCACCTCGTCTGCCATGGCTTTCCGTAGAGCTGCCAATTGGCGATCGTAATCCCGGACCATGCTGACCTGTTTTGAGCGGATGATGGCGATCTCCCCAGCCTTTGTCTCGGCAAGCGCCTGAGCTTCGCCTAGTTCGCGTCGGATCAGTTCTTTTTCTTGTTCTAGCTGTGGGCGGAGTTAGCGATCGCAGGTCAAATTCAAGAATCAACGTGTGAGCATTACCTGCTCCAGATGTGCATTTGCTGGATACACATTCGTCTGGCCATAGTCATCTAGTTCCATCGCGTCGTCACCCATCGTACCATTGGTAGGCCCGGGCCATTCGTTTTGCGCAACCAAGACATGAGAGTCCTGGTGAAGGGCTGGCTGGTCCTCAAAATCATTATGCACTTCCGCCCCTAGCTCGCCCACTTCTAGTGTATGGTAGTCGTTCGTTAACCCGGTGTGTAGTCGAGGTGGTGGCTTTAAGGTCATCGAATGCCGCGCAGGCGTGACGACCCTGGCGTTGAGATGAGCATGCTCGGCTGGCTGAACATGGTGTTGGGTGGCCGATGCCTGAGTAGCCGGAGCTTGAGTCGCCTGATAGGCATTCTGCTCTAGCTCGTACAGCGTACCCGGCGGTAGGGAATCGAAGTCGTCGGAGAAGTAATCATCATCGTCCATGCCCCCGCCATGAATGAAGGTAGTCCTAAGGGAATTGCGGTATTTGAAATGGAAAGATGCGATTGGGAGAGGTGGATCAGAGCAGGAAGATCATTCTCCCCGGTTGTAGTTGCGTTTGTGATCTTGGATGAGGGAGGGTAGATGTTGTGTAGATGTTGTGGTGGTTACTCTGATGCTACGCGCAGTTGACCGCTTTCGGGGTTCACATGAGCACTGACACTCTGCCAGTCGTGCAGCTCTCTCTCTCCCTCTTTCTCAACGACTTCTCACCCGCACCCCCCTTTCCTTTCCCCCTCCTCCTCTTTTTTTCTCCTTTCTCCCCCTGGACTATAAAATATGACCAAGTCCCGCCGTAATGTCCGGTTCCCGCACCGTAACGGCGAGCGTCGCTTGAGCGTGTCCTCCGACGTCAGCGACCCAACCTCGGAGCCGTCGAGTCCCAGCAAAAATGGCGCTGCCTCCAAGCAATCCACGATCCCCGAGGAGGTGAGTTTGTGAATAATTGTGGATCTGTTTGAAAAATATGTCTAACTGCGTTTTTTATGGATTCAATCAGAAACCCGCCCAATCCGAATACGAGAAGAAGAAGCAGACCTTCATTACCCGCACGATATGGACTTTCGTCATGATCGCGGGTTTCTTTATCGCCATGTTCTCCGGTCACATCTATATCATTGGTCTGGTCACTGCCATTCAAATCGTCTCGTTCAAGGAAGTTATTGCCATTGCCAATGTACCCAGCAAGGAGAAGAACCTCCGCTTCACCAAGACCCTGAACTGGTACTTTCTCGCGACGACCATGTATTTCCTTTACGGAGAGAGCGTGATCTACTATTTCAAGCACATCCTACTCGTTGACAAGGTGCTGCTTCCTCTGGCTGCTCACCACCGCTTCATTAGCTTTTTCCTCTATGTTATGGGTACGTGGGCGTAAACCGCCCCCCTTTTCGATTATACGTTGGTGTGTGCTAATTCATCTAGGCTTCGTGTTCTTCGTTGGATCTCTGCAGAAGCGCCACTACCGATTCCAGTTTACTCAATTCGCCTGGACCCATATGGCACTGTACCTCATTGTGGTGCAGGCCCACTTTGTGATGAACAACATCTTCGAGGGCATGATTTGGTTCTTCCTCCCCGCCTCGCTGGTCATCACCAATGATATCTTCGCCTACGTCTGCGGTATCACCTTCGGACGCACCCAACTGATTCAGCTGTCCCCCAAGAAGACTGTTGAGGGTTTCCTCGGTGCTTGGATCTGCACCATCATCTTCGGCTACTTCATGACCAACATTCTGATGCGCTACAAGTACTTCATCTGCCCTGTCAATGACCTCGGATCGAACGTCTTGACTGGTTTGGAATGCACCTTGAACCCGGCTTTTGTCCCCCAAGCCTTCTCCCTCGAATTGTTCGGCATCGACAAGACTTTCTACGTTGAGCCCATGCAGTTCCACATCCTCGGATTCGCTACTTTTGCCTCTCTCATTGCTCCTTTCGGTGGATTCTTTGCCTCTGGTCTGAAGCGCACCTTCAACATCAAGGACTTTGGCGAGTCGATTCCTGGTCACGGTGGTATCACCGATCGCATGGATTGCCAGTTCATCATGGGTTTCTTTGCCTTCATGTACTACCACAGCTTTATCGCTGTTTATAAGGTTTCCGTTGGTGATATCATCGAGACCGCGATCAACGGCCTGACCGTTGACGAGCAGCTCGAGCTCGTTCGTGGCCTTGGCAAGTACCTTTACAACCAGGGCGCAGTCCCCGAGACGGTATGTTTTAATTGACAGTCTACACGTGTTCACATTGCTCATTATGTATAGGCCCTCGAGTGCCTCGCCAGTGAGCTCAAGCGCCGATGAGTTCTGACTCGCCCGGTCCCCCCACAAAACAAAAATCACGACTTCTTTCTTTCTCCCTTGTTCGCCCGTTCCGTCGAGAAGGCGATTTTCAACGCGCCTGCCAGTCTACACAAATAGCGACTGCCGTGTTGATCTCTTCTCTCCTTGCTTCAACTAGCCGTACCTCATGCGTCTAACCCCGGCATGACGTGCATGCATCGATCCCGTACCTGCATGAATATGATATTTACACGTCTACTTCCACCTCTGAACCCGGGCCATTCAACCTTATCACTCGGAGACTTAGACGACTGGCATCTCCAACTTGAATTGGAAGCCAGCAGACCTGCTTCACGATCGAGGTCCGGCATGAATTCCTTTCTCATTCATGGCTGTCTTAATTCGCTCTTCCTTTCTTGGCTCAGTATTTTTTCTTCCTTTTGCTCCACTTTCTGCCCGGGGCTCTGCATAAAGCCCGGGCTTGATGATTATGTTTCGGTTGCTTGGGCTGGGGGTCTCAAGAATGATAAAAAACGCGGGTATGCTCCGCGGAGAGTCACTCTCTTTCATGCATGGTAGCCCGGACAACACTGGCTACCTACACTTGTCCTTTACGGCTCGTCTCGGCGATAATTTCTCTCTTGCCGACAGAGTCTTTTTGAATGGCTGATATGGATTGTAAAATTTGTACATAGGTTTCAATTCGGATTTTGAAGCTGAACTTTAGTATTGTTTATATCGCCTGAAAATAGAATGATGATCTTAATCTGATATTCAAGTCCTCCAGGGCTCTTGCAAAGAATCCAGTAAACCCAATGACCAAAGAAGAACCTTGGAAACTGCTTCCAAGGTTATGACCTCAAGTTTCAGACATGGTCCACGTGCTCCTTGCAATTTTACAACACTCCCCAGGTCGATGGCTTGCGGTTGTTCTTGGCCGCAGATGAATGCGATTGGAGGCGTATGACTTTCCTTTTTAAGCGATGTCGTGGCGTATTCGTGTGGAGTTTCCGAGGCTCGAGAGGAGTTGCCACTTCTTACCACCAATCAGGAGAAGATATCACGACCTGCTCGCAAATCCCCGAGTCAACATTCATACTAAGACAACGGCCTACTATTTAATTGGAGAAAAGTCGCACAGAAAACCGAAAATTTGAACAGTTCTGGTATAAAAAAGAAAGAGAACAAACGTCACTCCAATACTATCGAGCATGCATTTTCTAGTTTTGGGGGCTACAGGTATATATACTATAACTACTCTTCATCATACTTAGTACAGCAAGCAACTAACCGTTTACTTTGGAAAGGCGTGATTGGGAGTATTTTTTGTGACATTTCTCTCGAGGCAGGGCATACTCTCACCCTTTTCGTCCGAGGTCGATCCAAGGTACCAACCAAAATCGCCGACAACAAAAGGGTGGCAATCATCGAAGGAACACTAGAAGATGAAGATACTCTAGACGAAGTCTCAAGATGCGGGGCTGATACATTCGTATCCTTCGCTGGGCCCCCAGTCGGAAACAAAGGCACGGTACGGAAGTAACCTCCTTTTCAATAGCATTATCGCTTGAAGGAAGACACTGACTATTGCTGGATTTCTCAAGGCCCTCACAAATGGTTATAGAGCCCTTATTCCTAAACTCGTCTCTCAAGGCATAAGACGAGTTCTCATTCTCTGCACGCCTTCATATAAAGGTGCGTCTGATGTTGCGTCTTTCAAATGGCGACTTGGAGAGTGGACGATGAAGGCGATCCCTTCTACGCGCGGCCAATACGAGGAAATGATCAGTGTTGGGGAACACATAACGTCATTGCCGGCTGAGGATGGAATTAAATGGACACTATTTCGAGTCGGAGGTTTGACAAATGGAGAAATGCGCCCCGTGAACGCAACTTTCTTGGGCAGTGGAAGAGATGGCATGTGGATTAGTCGAGCGAGTGTTGCAGATTGGGTGATGGCTGAGGCTACCCAAGAGAAGTGGGTTCAAGAGATGCCCTATATCTGTAATTAAACGAAGGCTCTATAGATATTAATTTGCTGGAACTTCAAATTATTCCGTTCATTGGGCTTCAAGATAGTGTATGCTCACCGCCCAAAACGATTTCTTGAGAAGGTTCCGGCTCGCTCGGTCTTGTCTTTGTGTTCAACCCAACATGTTCTACCCCTTGAAAGATGCCACCACGAAGGTCTCATACCAAGTCTCGTACGGGCTGTCAGCAATGTAAGATTCGACGAAAGAAGTGTGATGAGACTGGACCTCCCTGTACAAACTGCATTTCTCGAAACTTGGATTGCAAATATCAGGATAATGGCTTTCAACATTCTCATTGGAGCGATCGATCTCGGGGAATTGGACAAACGCAGGACGAAAATTCGACACCATCTGGACGATTACTTGAACCAAATCCCACCAGCCGAATGAAAGAGCTAGGGCTAATGCACCACTGGTGCTTGAAAACATGCCACAGCTTTTCTCCCGAGATGAGCCAGATTTTTCAAGACTACGCTGTAAAATTGGGGATGAGTCACGAATTTTTGATGGATTCACTATTCGCATTTACATGCTTGCATATTGCAGCCGAAGGGACCGAATTTAAATCAAATTCTGCGTCGATTATCGATGATGCACTCCAATATCAAGAAAGAGCTCTGCCTGCTTTTCGGACAAAGCTGGATCATATCTCTTCATCAAATTGTGAAGCACTTCTTCTATGCTCTATGATCATGATGGCTTTTGCAGCTGTATCACCATTTTTTGATGCGACCGACGACAGCGAACCAAACGGAAACTCAGAAACAGATCACACAAGCCTTACTTCAGTATTCTCATTTGTGAAGGGAATACACTCTGTGATTGAAAGTTCCCAGCCCTGGCTTGATAAAAGTCCCTTAAAGCCCATGATTCAACTTTATCCCAAGGATTACTGGACCACTTCTCCCCCAGTAGGTAGCATTATCCCACCTGAACTGAGAAGACTATGCGACCATACAAGCTTGCAGTTGCAGGAAACTTATACCAGAGCCATTCTAATGCTGGAGAATTGCTCTGCAAGAGATGGAAAAATGGCTCTTGCATGGGTTGTTGAGGTTGGTGAAGCCTTTGTTAGCCTAGTACGAGAGAAAGAGCGTGTTGCCTTGTTGATATACATTTGCTGGGGTGCAGTTATTGGCTGCTCAAAGGATTCGTGGTGGGCAAGATTGGCGGGAGAGACGGTTGTAAAAAGGTTAGCTTCTTTGGTCTCTATTGAAAATGAAGAGGCAAGCGCCATCTTGAACTGGGCAGATGAGAGAATAGCTTCCGGAAATTCCTAAAGACTGATACTTCTGCTCATTTGAGAAATTCGGTATATCTACTGCCATATGATAATTTGTTCCTAGCATCTCACCCGTTATGTAAGAACTAGTATCGATAGCCTAGATAATATTCCAGATGATTATTGTGAAAAGTGGGCAATACGGAGAAAATATGCAAAGATCTTAACTAGAATTCCATAGATTTAAAAGGAAATCTATTCAATGCGCTCTTCATTGAATTTCTATAGATTCAACAGCTCTCGTACAATTTAACTTGCTTCCGACATGTGTGTACTATGTGTAACTACTATGTACGTGCATAAATGCGACATGTTTTGTGCAGGGCTTATCCACCCCACTATTCCCTCTTGTGTTGGACTATCATCTACTGATGCAGCGCGGCACTACGGCCGTAGAAGATCCCCGGGCCACTTCCAAGGTTACTCACTGCTTTTACTGCCGGGATCCATTGCCCAGGTAATTTGCTAAAATATTAGCGGGGACCTCAAATCCTTCAAGTTCATTTTTGGATTTCCCCTCACCCTTACTCAGCCTTTTAACCCTTGAGCTTCTTCACCCTTTTAATCCGAGTCCCTTTGACCTCTGACCACCATAATCCTATTTTTCGATTGAGCTCATCATGGGATCCACCGATCATTATTCAGTCCCTTCGGAGGCGAGGCAGGTCTTTGAAATTGGCATCCTGCGAAACCCTTTGATGGACACACTGCCTAAGGAATTGGAGTCTCTCAGTAAATATGTGCGGTTCGAGGGCTCATCTCAGCCAATCATTCCGATCAATTGGCGATTCACGGAGAGCATATCGGCGATCAAGGCCTTTGAAGCCACAATGCTAAATCACCTTCTGGGTCGGAAGTACAAAATCGACCCCGTCGATATTGTCATCAATACGTGAGTTACTAGTACTATATATTTATTGGAGTTGTATCCGCAAATTTGACAACCTGTGTAAGGAACCATGCGAGTCTTTTCTTCATGTCCCCGTTGATCGCACGCTTTGCGAAAGAGGGCAGCCCGGTTCCGATAGATCCATTTTCATCAGAGATGCAAGAACTTTTCCCGAACCAAGACAAGCATCTATCTCACGCAAGTCTCCATCGAAGCTTGGTTACCAATATTTATCGGACAAAGGACAGTCGGTTCTATCATTTACATGGAAATATGAATCCTGAACCCGCTCTGGCAGCTTTGAGACTCTCTCTGGAGGATGAAGAAGATGACAGTTATGACTCGGTGGTCGAAAGGATCCAAAATAAGATTTCTCAGTATAACGCAGATGACCTTGACGAACTCATGAACGAGAAAGTCCAAACTTCTGGAACCATAGCCTGGTCATCTCATGAGTATTTTGCAAGTGAACATGGCAAAGCTTCTGGCAAAGTTGGACTTTACGAGATCATCAAAAACCCAAGCTCGACCCAGCAGGCTTCTTGGTGGCCAGAAAACGCCTCTAATCCTTCGTCACCTAAGCGACCGCTTGCCGGTCTGAAGGTGGTGGATCTCACCCGAGTCATTGCCGGCCCTACCATCACAAGAAGTCTCGCTGAAATGGGCGCAAGCATCATGCGCGTTGTATCTCCGCATGTGACTGACTTGTCTGCCCTTCACCAAGATTTAAACTGGGGTAAGTGGAATTCGTTCTTGCATCTCAAGGACGAGACAGACAGAGAAAAGCTACGTGATCTAATTCGCGATGCTGATGTGGTGGTTGATGGTTATCGTCCTGGTGTTATGGAGAGATTGGGCTTCAGCCGTCAAGTTATCTTTGATTTGGTAAAGGATCGTGCGCGTGGTATCCTGCACGTCCGAGAGAACTGCTACGGTTGGTATGGGCCATGGACCTGCCGCAGTGGCTGGCAGCAGATCAGTGACGCCGTAAGTATATCCAAGCAACTCATATAGACATAATTGAAAACGCTGACAACAATAGTGCTGTGGTGTTTCGAGATCTTATTCACAAGCAATGGGCTATGATGAAGCTGTAACTCCGGTTTTCCCAAATTCGGATTATTGGTAGGTAGAGCCAGAATCTAGTCAAGCCAATGCTAACAAGCTTAATTAGTACCGGTACAGCAGGTTGCACGGCAATTTTGGAGGCCCTTGTACGCCGTGCAGAACATGGAGGCTGCTATGGCATCGACGTGAGAAAATTCCCTTTTTTCCCTCTATACCTTCCTCAATTTGAATCGCAAAATCCACAGCCCTACTAACAATGTACGTTAAAAAGGTTTCACTCAATTATTATTCCCAATGGCTTGTTCGCTCCTGCGGAGCCTACGACAATGTAACATGGAAAGAATTATGGGCGAGACATGAGAATTTATCCTTCCGCCATTACCATGCAATGCAGTACTCAATTCCTGCCATGATAAAGAGTCTCTATAAGCACGATCAGGAATCGCTTTTCAATCCGGAATTTTTCGAAACAAGAAGGTCGAACGTTCTCAACGCTCAATTCTACCTGGTTAGACCGATTGCCCAATTCCCTGGTAATGAAGTGGATTTGAGGTATCAGATTGGCACGCGTGGAAATGGTATAGATTATCCTGCGTGGCCAGGGGATCTCACCGTTGAAACTGTCACTGGAAGCCTTTGAAAGGAGGAAGATTATTGGGGAATTAGTAGACGCAGAGAGACTATTCAGAAACCTGGCAGTTGTTTCAGGCGTATCAAGACAGTCCAATACTAACTTGAATACTATATGTATCTTAATCGTTCATAACTTGAAGGGATCAATTCAGCGGTCGCGCGACTTAGGTGTTTACCCTAGTGGCGTCCCCCTTTGATACCACACCTACCATCGCCTATGCCTTTTTCAAGTTCGTATCGTAGTCATTCAGACTGTCTAGACTTGGCTATACATGATCTTTGCCCAAACATAGCAAAAATTAGCAAAAAGATGGTTCCAGAGGGGGTCGAACCCTCGACTTTGGCGTTATTAGCACCACACTCTAACCAACTGAGTTA